>JBAKGM010005412.1:0-12399 GCA_037177215.1 Asparagus racemosus | reverse complement strand
GACTGAAGGTTGGGGCCTATCATATCCAAAGTATCCCAGGCTCGTCCGAAAATCAAGACTGAGACACTTTGGAGGGGATATCTGTAGACGTTAAAAATCGCTCATCAGTGCCCGAATGAGACTCAAGACGGTGGGTTGACATGGATGACCCATCAAGCAGTGCGACCAAGAACCGCTGACGACATAACGGCGCCACAAAAAGCATAAAGCGAGCCAACGAACGCATGAAGTGAGTCGGCAAGGTGTACGAGTCAACGAAGCGATGTATCATAGAATAAATCTAATGATGAAGCTTCAGATCAGTGAGATTCAACAAGGCGAGTTGACTGGACTCAGACATTGGCGAGATAGAATCAGCCGTATTCAAGCGCCGACGAAATTACACCAAGTGGATTCCGGAATCAATGGAACGATCAACCAAATTTTTCTAACACAACCTGATGAACCGAACTCAGATAAAATAGCGGACAATCACCAGAGAAATCGAAGAGAAAGGCTAAGTGGACGCCTCGGCTCAGGCTGAGGCACCGTTTGGTGCCTCGGCCATAGTGCCGAGGCACCAAGTGCCTTGGCCTCCCCCCTCTCTCTTGTTTCCCTAAAAATAGATCTAGGGGGTCTCAGTTCAAGGTGGGAAGTTTTGGGATTTTCTAGAGAGCTCCACGTGAGATCAACGAGTCCTCATTGCACAGATCCGAGCGCTGGCGAAGGAGAAAAGTCAGATCTATAGCCCGTGCAAGCGACGAACTCATCTACACTAGATCTACATCGCGAGGTAAGGAGTCTCGTTCAGATCTACAGCGATTCAGGTCAGATTTGTAGGTATACCCTCTAGGCTAAGCCCCATCTTAGTCCAGGGTTCAGCGCGTGATTTCTCCTGGTAGATCTTACCCGCTCCGGTGATCACCTCCTTTGTGAGTTGATCCCCGTCGGCATTTTATTTCCTTCGTGAAATAAAACCCCCAGATCTGCAGATTCAGACTGGATCTCCATTTGGATCGGAATTGCGCGGTGGTCCACAGACGAAGCAAGTCCCCGTCACAGGCCAAGATCCCACACAAGCGAGGATCCGATAAACAGATCCTACGTTTGTTCAATTGGGTTTAAAGTTGTAATCTTTATTTGATTTTTTCGTTGTAAAGCCTTATAAAAAGGCGCTCTTTTATTTGAATTTGTTTGTAATCCCATAAAGGTGTAACAGATTCAAATCGATGGAAAAATCAGCAACTTTATCCACCGCGAACAGACTCCCACATCAATCAAGGCCTAGATTTTGTCCTTGAGGCCGAAGCATGACTTGGTGGGGTGGTGAGCTGCCCTGTGGTAAGCACAGTACCTCGGGTCGTTGGTCCTCTTCACTTCCTCCTGATTCTGGATCGGAGGGAGCTTGATCTTGTTATTCTCCACCAGATACTTGAAGAGATTGAGAATCTCGTCGTCCCTGAAAGAATAGGACTTCGGGAATCTCAGCTCTGAGGCCCTCTGCTTTTGCGGCCCTTGCTGCCACTGCGACGGCAACTGCTATGGCGCTCGCTGCTGCGGTTGATGCTGGGGTTATAGTTGGAACTTCTGGTTTGTGACCACTGTTCTAGCCTGCTCCTTCCCCTTGCCGCGTGGGATAAAATTGTGTTTTGGGGCTTCCGTAGCTGGCTGGCCTCTTTCCACCTTTTTCCTTTTTAGGAATTGTTCGGCTTGCTCGCCATGCACTTTCAGGTCCTTCCATGTAGTGTAGGGCGCTGTTCCCATCACCTCGAGCACATCCAGCGATAAATTATTGGCAGGTCTGGAGAATAAACTCCTCCGTAATTAGATCCCAGCAATTCATCGCATTATTCCAAAATCGTTTGACGAAGGTATCCACCATTTCTCCGTCTTTTTGCTTCTCATCAAGCAATGTTCCGATGGATATCTCGGTGTCGTCATCGAAGAAATTAGAGAGAAACATGGACTCTATATCATCCTAGCTGGTAACGCTCCCAGGTTTGAGACGGCGGTACCAATCGAAGGTAGCTCCTCGAAGGGTGCCAACTAATGACCGAACCATCGAGGGCTCATTTTCAGAAATCACCCCCAAGTGAGACTTGAAGTAAATCAAGTGCTGAGTGGGGGACCCCTTTCTATCGAATGGCGTGAAGTTAATCAAGCTGAACTTTGACGGATACGGAATCGACTCCCACTCCCTGGGGTATGGACACGGTATTCCCGTTTTCTTGATTTCTTGAGGGAGATCAATGTGTTGATCTTACTCTTGAGATCTTTGATCTTCTCATTTTCTGGGACGGCGTTGCCACTGGCATTCTCCTAGTCATGCCCAGCATTTCGTTCTTTAGGGGGCTGTGCAGCACCATGGTCTTCTTCTCCGTCGGTGTCGCTGTCCACCTGATTGATGTTATTGCGACGACTGGTTTCACCTTGACGGTTCGCCAGTGCCTAAATTTGCTGGTCATGCATTTCTCACATCTACTGCATGGCCGTCTCTATTTCAAACTTGAAGTTCTCCTTCTGCTTGGCCATCGCTTCTTCGAGCATTTTGGCCACCTGTTTGGCACTGATCATAAGGGCTTCCCGGGGTTGTCCCTCACTGGAAACCATGTTGTCAGAAGCCATCACAGAGCCAGTATCTGACACTTCATCATCTGATGGCAATCCTTTGAGGATTTTGTCATAATTAGACGTCGGATCATCCTGGTGCGCAACCGAGTAAGCTGGTCGGATGATCGGGGACCGGTACGATTTGACGTCCTTCTGCTCGTCATATTATTTGTAACTCTGGGTATTTCATCCCTTTGAGTCGTTGATCTTCTTCTGCGGAAGCATCTTGTTCTAGATTTTGGCATTCCGTCACCAAGTCTATCGAAGACGGAAACCCTATCTAGAATGGCTTTATTGCAGCTACACTTCGATCGCACTGCCTTGATCAATTTGGAACAGAGGCATTGTACAGGCTTCTCAGGAGAATTTCTCTTTCGAGATCTTCTCATACCCCCAACACAGTAGTACAGCTCATCGGCATGAGTGCCAGAGCAACCTATCATGCATTGGCACGGCCTCTCGGGTATAACGTCGTCGTCGTTAGACGAAAATATCTCCTTTTGAGGACGGACTGCTTCATCAAAACTGCCAAAAGTGATTCGCCTTGACGTTCGCCTATGTGGGCGTGAAGTCTTGGCAGATTCTCAGACTTCAATTCTCAGTCCAGTTAGTGGAGCTGCAGGAATTTCCCTGTCCTTGTTAAGGTGGGTGCGACCTTCTGCATTAGGAGTGACCCGTGATTCCCTCAAGGGACCCAAACATTCCTTGATGGTTGGGTTGCTCGTTGCAGCAGGAATCGGTTTTGCCAAAAGCTTGGATGTAGACGCTGGAGGTGGCCTCGGCACCGAGGCAACTTGGATTGGGGTGCCGGTGGATTTTAGCCTCGGCGCCGGGGCAGTTGGCGTTGAGGCGCCTTCAGCTCTTAGTTCAGAGGCCGGGGCGAGATTTGAGTGCCAGCGGACTTGTGCTTTGACGCCGTGATCGCCGTGGTTAGAATCCCAGCTGTCTTGGGCCTCCAGACCTGGCGGCTTGTTGGTGGCTTCTTGGCCGCCTCTTTCTTTTTCAGCTTGCGGGCTTGTTGCACCAAAGCCCGTGCCTGTGCGAGGAGTGCGTGGTGCTTCCAAATGCGCTCCTGAAGTGTGGAGCGGTTCTATTTGACGAGGACCCACTCGTTTGATGATGGTTTGGAGGGACCGTCAATCACCTGAGGCTTGAGCCTCTGCGTCAGTTTGGATCTTAGATCCACCTCGTAACGGATCCCATCCATGGATTGCATGACCTTGGCGAACCTGCGGGCCATGCTCTATCGTCACCTCTGTCGTGCTCACTTGGAGAGCGGGGGCAAGCCATTGGCAGTCATCTCGGGCACCGGGGGAACTTGGGTTGCGGGCGCCGAGGAAGTTTTACCACTACTGGCGGAAGCGGGGTTAGATTCGTCATCCTGGGACTCTGCATCTGAGGCCCAACAGATTATCCTTACAGCAGAGATCTTCTTGGAGTGACGAGGAGAAGTGGATCTGGAGAAGGAGGAGGAGAGATACTCCTCATACTTCTGCTGGTCGAATTCGAACTCGACCTCTTCTTCCACCGGGATCAGGATCCGCGGCTGTGACACGACGATCTCAGATTTGAGACCGTTGGCTCCCACTATGGTCGCCAGCTTGTTTGCAGGGAAAGTTGATGGATTGATTTTCATTGCTGAACTCATTACACCTTTATATGATTACAAATGAATTCAATAAAAAGATCGCCTTTTGATAAGGCTTACAATGAAAAATCAAAAAAGATTACAACTTTATAACCCTAGTTGAACAAACGCGAGATCCATTTATCGGATCCTTGCTTGCGCGGGTATCTTTGCCTGTGCCGGGGACTTTTTGTGTCTGTGGACCACTGCGTAATCCAATCCAAGTCAAGATCTACGGAATTGAGGGGACTATTTCATGAAGGAAATAGATCGCTCGAGTCCGACCAAATTTATTGACGGCTGCTTGTTCGCGTTGAAAGTTGATGTATTGATTTTCATTGCTGAACTCATTACACCTTTATGGGATTACAAATGAATTTAATAAAAAGATCGCCTTTTTATAAGGCTTACAATGAAAAATCAAAAAGATTACAACTTTATAACCCTAGTTGAACAAATGCGGGATCCGTTTATCAGATCCTTGCTTGCGTGGGTGTCTTTGCCTATGCCGGGGACTTTTTGTGTCCGTGGACCATCGCGTAATCCGATCCAAGTAGAGACCTGGGTGCTAGATCTACGGATCTGAAGTATTTATTTCACAAAGGAAATAAAATACCGATGGGGATTAACACACGAAGGAGATGATCGCCAGAGTGGGTGAAATCTACAAGGAGAAGTCATACACTGACCCTTAGATTAAGACGAAGCTTAATCTAGAGTGTGAAGATGTAGATCTAACCCAGATTGCCTCCTCGCTGTGTGGATTTGAAATTGGACGAGTTCGACGCTTGCACAGGACGTGGATCTGACTTTTCTCCTTCGCCGGTGCTCGGATCTGTGCAAAAAAGGCTTGTAGATCTCACGTGAAGCTCCACAAAAATCTAATTTTTTCCAACCCCTCACAACTGAGACCCCCTATCTATTTATAGGAGAGGGGGGGGGTGTTTTGATGGCCGAGGACACCTGGTGTCTGGCTAGGTCGAGACACCAAGTGGTGTCTCGGCCTTGGCCGAGATGCTGTTTTTGCCTCGTTCTGGGATTTTCCGGTGTTGTTTTCTCCCGATCTTGTCACCGTCGTGCTGAGTTCACGTCCGATTGATTTTTCCATTGACTCAGAACTCAATCGGTTCGATCCCGTTGACGTTTGAATTTAATTCCGTCAATCCAAGTACGATTTGGATCAGAGTCGTCGGAGTGCGATTTGTTCGCTTTGCTGACTTGCACGCCCCGCCGACCACGTCGTCAATGGTCCATCGCAAGTCTAGGGAAAAAAAATCACCATCATGGGATAGCCGAAAACTCTGTGTAGGGCATCAATGGTCATGGGGCATCAACGGTTTGCCGTTGCAGCGTTGGATAGCTCGTCGATTGTCAATCCACCGTCATGAGTCACGTTCGGGCACTTACAGTTATTTTTCAATGCCTATAGAGACAAACCGGGAAGCTCGAACTCCCTGTACCGCTTCGATGTTATGCTCCAATTAGCAAACATCCCAGCGAGGTAACCCTTTATGAGTTGCTACGGTTGTCGAAGGAAACCAGGGAGGCCCTACAGGAAGCCTTGGCTGACTCTAAGGTGTTCCTCACTCAGATCAAGCTAAGTCTCGAAGAGCCAGAGTCTTCAGCCCAACAGTGCAACCTCGCTACCGAGCACTTCCTCTGCATCACCTTTACTAAGGGAGACATGCAGACGAATAACTCGAAGTATGACAGGCTCCTATACTTTACCGAGAATATTGGCTCCAGCGTACTTAATTAGATTCAAGTCGATTCGGGTTCTGCTGTGAGTGTCTTGCCCCTCCGCCTGATGTATAGCCTCAGGATTCCCCTCAGTAAGCTGGCGTCTACAGGCACGGTGATCTATAGATTTAACACCAGCGAGTCTCGGCCGCTAGGTAAAATCTAGGAGAAGTGCCAGATGGGAGATATGAAGTCTGAAGTCACATGCTATGTGATTGATGCAGAGACTTCCTATAACTTATTATTGAGTCGGCCATGGATCTATAATAATATTATAGTCCCCTCCACTCTTCATCAGTGTCTGAAATATGTGGACATGAATAATGAAGTCAAGACGGTGGTTGCAGATTAGCGACCATTTAAGGGGTTAGAGAATTTCTTCACTGACTCCCTCCCTTATGATAACAAGTCTGATACTGAATCATCAGCCCAAGGCACGGACAGCGGCGAGGAAGCTGATACCAAAGCTGGGCATGATTATGATGGTGGTTTTGTTATATATGATATTGTACCCATTGTAATCAATCTTGACGGTGAAGAATCGTCAGAAAATAGTTGTAACAGGCAACTTGCCGAAAATGAAATAAATGATGATTTAAAGTACTCGCTATCTTTAACTCATGTAGTAAAGGGATTGTACGATGATCTCGAGCTGCACATGCCAATTCGGTCATCTTCTGTAACGTAGAAGCAGTTCTGAGACTCTTTTGGGACGACATTCGTCATGTCGGGCAGAACAAGTGATGAAAAAGACTTGCCCTATGGTAAAGGAGATGCGATTCCAACGCTGAACCACTTTTTGAGAGAAGACGTCAATGACAACGAGCCTGGCTTTCATCTCTTCAGATATAGTCTAGAGGCACAGAACCTCATGAAAAAATAGGGGTACGACTTTGTACGAGGAGAGGGTCTTTGTTTCAGAGCGGTCCTCAAGTCCCATCCAAAGCTGCACACGTCCCAAATGGGAAACCCGATAATTACTACGGGTTCAGGAGAGGTTTGGGGTACGTATCTTCTTCAGAAGTCAAGTGCTGCTGGTTGATCGATAATCGATTATCCAATTCGAGAGATGGACATTCATCTGATTCATCCGCTTGGGATTCTGACGTCAGCATCGGTGAAGCTTTCAAGGGACTGATGTTGAACATGACCACAACTGACCCCACCACGATGGAGGATGATGAAGAGATGCCAACATGAGAAGACCTGTAGATCCATCACCTCAATATGCAGTATGGGGACCGATTGGAGCAAAGAGAACCTCCTACCGAGGATGAAGTGATCCAGGTCAACATGGGTGATGAAACACACCCTAAGCCCATATTCATTAGCAACAGTCTCCCCCAAAGAGGAGAAAGAAGAGTTGATTGCTCTCGTTAAGGAGTATATCAATGTTATCGCTTGGAGCTACGAGGACATGCCAGGACTTGACCCCAATGTGGCGACGCATCGTCTCAACATCAAGATTGATGCCAAACTTGTCAAGCAACAGCAAAGACGTCTTCGGCCGCAGATTATAGAAGCAATCGTAGCAGAAGTAGAAAAGCTTGTAGAGTCAGGTTTTATCAAGAAAATACAACATCTAGAGTGGGTGGCAAACATTGTCCTGGTCCTGAAGAAAAATAGGACAATCAGGATCGGAGTCAATTACAGAGACCTGAACGCCGCATGCCCAAAGGATGACTTTCCTCTTCCAATCACTGATGTCATCATTGACAATACGTGTGGGTTCGACAGAATGTCATTCATGGATAGTTTCTCGAGTTACAATCAAATCAAGATGCACCCAGATGACGCAAAACACAAGGTGTTCAGAACTCCCCTCGGCATCTTCTGCTACATAGTCATGCCGTTCGGCCAAAAGAACGCAGGTGCCACATACTAATGGGCAATGACGAGGATTTTTCAGAATCATCTCTGGAAGATGATTGAATGTTACGTCGATGACTTGGTCGTGAAGAGCCACAACAAAAATGACCATATCCAAGACCTGAGGAGAGTGTTCGACCTCATGCGGACTCATTAGTTGAAGATGAAACCTACCAAGTCTTTCCTTAGAATGTCCAGTGGTAAATTCCTCAGATTCCTTGTCACCAACAAGCGTATTCATGTTGACCTGGATAAAGTGAAAGCGATACAAGAATTGCAACCCCTGAAGAATTTGAGAACTCAAAGGGTACAAGGGCGGTTAGCTTACATCCGGTGATTCATATTGAACCTCTCTAGAAAATGCTAGCCATTCTCCAAGCTAAACAAGAAAGGGGTGTCATTTGTCTAGGACAACACCTACTAGAAGGCATTCGAGGATGTCAAAGTATATCTAGCGAATCCTCCTGTTCTCATTGCACCGAAGTCCGATAAACCGTTCTTGATTTACACCAAGGCGACGAACTACTCGTTGAGTGCGTTACTCGCGCAGGACGATGACAGCGGTCATGAACAGGTAGTGTATTACCTGAATGGGACTTTAGTGGGTGTTGAATCCTGCTATCCGATGATCGAGAAGAAGTGCCTGGCGTTGGTGTTCGTAATTAGAAGATGAGACAGTACTTAGTTGGATAGACAATTTATGTTATCTCCGTAAATCTAGTCTAGATATTCATGATGCAACCAGCCTCCATGAGTTGGCGTTTGGCAAAATGGGCCTTGCTCTTGTCTCAATATGACCTGCACTTCAAGCAACAGAGTCCGTCAAGGGACAGGCAATCTGCGACCTCTTGGCAACTAACCCAACGGCGGATGTAGCTGAGTTATGTGATGACATGCCAGATGAAACCCACGAAGTCAACACTACATCGCATCAGCAAATATGGTGATTGTACTTTGATGGAGCATCTCGAGCAACCAACATGGCAAGTTTCCCTAGATGTTCTAAGATCTCTTCCAGAGTATGAGTTGTCTTAGTTTTCTGAGGGAAACATGTGATGCCTCGGGCTTACTCGCTGACTGAGCCGTGCTCCAATAATGTGGCCGAATACAACACGTTACTTATAGGGCTCAGTTTCACCAAAGAGCTGGCAGTCGAATATCTTGAAGCCTTTAGGGAATTCCAATTAATAGTCAGACAGATTCGTGAGGACTATGAAGCTAGGAACCCGGACATGATTCTGTATCACCAGGCGGCTATTGAGATGGCGTACTCATTTGAAGAATTTTTCATCAAGGATATTCCGCGCCTCCAGAATGCATATGCGGCCACATTAGCAGTGTTAGCAGTGTCGTTAGCACAACCTCTGAGACGGAACAATTAGTCACTGTGAGAACTTGTCAATTATTTGTATCAATATATGATGAGGAGGAGGAACACAAGGGAGTGGTCATCAAAGAGGAGTACACAACCCAACCTGAATTGGAGCCCCGGGATTGGCGTTTCCCTATAATCGACTATGTCCTATATGGTATTTTGCTAGAGGACGCAAAAGGGAGAGAATCAATCCGACAAAGAGTGCTGAGGTTCTTTTATGATGTAGAGACCCAGACGTTATATCGTCGCGGGTATGATGGCGTACTACTCCGGTGCCTTTCGAACAAGGAAGAGGAAGAGGTCCTTAGGTAAGCACATGGAGGAGAGTGTGAAGCACACCAACCTGGTCCCAAGCTATATGATCATATTAGAAGAGTGGGATACTTCTAGCCAATGATGATTAATAATGCAATTGAGTACGCTCGAAAGTGTCACGCGTGCTAAATTCACGTGAATTACATGCATCAACCCCTGGAACATTTGCACCCTTTGGTTACATCCTGGCCGTTCGAGACGTGGGGGATGGATATAGTGGGTCCTATTTTTCCTCTATCAGTTAAAGGTGATCGGTTCATCCTCACGATTTCTGACTACTTCTCCAAGTGGGTTAAAGCAATTATGCTTAAAGAAGTGAAGATGAACAATGTCATCAAGTTCATCAAGCATCACATCATCTATCGACACGGCGTGCTAAGATGGATCGTACATGACAATGGTCCTCAATTTGTCAGCAATGCCTTCATCAGGTTTTGCTAGAAATCCAAGATTCAAGACATCTCATTGACATCTTATAATCCTACTGCGAACGGATTAGCAGAGGTGTTCAACAAGATGATCATTAAGATCTTATCGAAACTCATGAAGATTAATAAACGTGATTGGGACGATAAACTTGGAGAAGCACTCTGGGCATATCGCACCACCATACGCACGCCTACTGGAGTTACCCCTTACTCTCTGGTATATGGATGTGAAGCTGTACTTTCTTTAGAAGTCTAAATCCCATCACTGCGTATCGCCCTCGCAACAGAGATGACGGCGGAAGAACAACATTGGAGACGCCTTGAAGAGCTTGAGATGTTGAATGAAAAGTACCTAGAAGCTCAACAACACATGAAGTTTTACCAAGCCAGAATGTCGAGAGCTTTTAACAGGAAAGTCCGATAGAGAAGTTTTAAGGAAGGAGATCTGGTCCTCACCGCTCGACGACTAATAATTCTCAATTTCAAGAAAAAGGGTAAGTTTGAACCCAAATGGAAAGGACTGTTCATGATTGACACAGTCTATTCGAACGGTGTGTATTGTTTAATCACTCAAAATGGTAACATGCAATTAATACTGATAAATGAGAAGTTCCTAAAAAGTACTATCCTTAAGACGTTTGGGATAACCCATTTTGATGGGAAGTTGCTCGTGGAATATTTTACCCATTTTCCTTGCGGATAATCCTAAATTTGTTTTTCTACTAGCAAAATCCCCTCTTGATTCCTTTCACGAAAAAGAGGTCCACTTAAAGTTTCCTTCACATTGGAGAGAGAATATGAAATTCTTCTTCTCTAAGTGTAAGATCCCCTTTGTGATAAACAGAAGGGCTCTATCTTTCTTCTTCGGTCACGCCTTCCCAAGGTTAAGGGCGAAATTGGAAATTCATCTCGATAAATGAGAAAATCATCCCAGATCAGATAGAAAATCTTATAAAAGTGAAGGTTATCATATTCTTTCTGATTATCAAAGCGGAGATCCCACTCTTAGTTTCACTTCTCAAGATTCTCAAAGTGGAGATCCCACTTTTAGTCTCTTTTGCACTGGAAATAGGATATAAAATCCTTCCTTTCTAGTATCGGGAAATAGAATATAAAATTCTTCCTTTTCCACATTAGCACTGGATATAGAATATAAAATTCTTCCTCTCCAGGAGCAAGAGACAGGATATAAAATCCTTCCTCTCTTGTTTCGAGTTTTTCTTTACCCTAAAAAGAAGTCTTGGAGATAGAATATAAAATCCTTCCTCTCCACCATCAGGAAATAGAATATAAATTTTTTCTTTCCCACATTAATCTTACCTTTTTTAATAGAAATCTTCAATCCAAGATTCATCTTGGGAAATTTTATCCCGAAGCCTAAATAGGGATAAGTCAATGCCTAATACGCGTTGCCGGTTTAGTCTTTTATCAATTGAAGAAGACACTAGAATTTAAGTTTAGGGAATTTTATCCCGAAGCCTAAGTAGGGATAAGCCAATGCCTAACACACATTGTTGGTTTAGTCTTTTATCCATTGAAGAAGACACCAAGTTTCATCTTAAAGAATGTTATCCCGATCCCTAAGTAGGGATAAGTCTACGCCTAACCTGCATTGCCGGTTAGTTCTTCACCGTAAAAAGAACGAAAGCTCACAAATTCAAAATTTTGGCAGGTTGTTATAAACACCACAATCCACACCTCACACGTGTGGGGAATTTTATCCCGAAGCCTAAGTAGCGATAAGTCAACTCCTAACACGCGTTATCGGTTTAGTCTTTTACCGATTGAACAAGACACCAGAATTCAAGTCTGGAGAATTTTATCCCAGACCCTAAGTAGGGATAAGTTTACACCTAACACGCATTGCAGGTTAATTCTTAACTGTGAAAAGAATAAACGCCTATATATTCAAAAGTGTGGCGGGTCGTTATTAATAACACCAAAATCCACGCCTTACACGCATGGGGAATTTTATTCTGAATCCTAAGTAGGGATAAGCCAACGCCTAATACGCGTTGCAGGTTTAGTCTTTTACTGATTGAAGAAGACACCAAGATTCATCTTGGGTAATTTTATCTCGTAGCCTAAGAAGGGATAAGTCTACGCTTAACACGCATTGCCAGTCAGTCTCTTCCCGTAAAAGAGCACGAAGCCTATATATTCGACATTGTAGCACCTAGTCTAAAAGAGTTCCATTCTTTTAGCACAACGTCATGTGTGGAACAGGTTTAGATAATCCGCACTCTAGCTCGATTCAAATGGTAATCGGTAATGGTACATCAAATCTGACTAATCCCACTCTTTGTTCCATCCCTCTCCTAGGTAGTACCGACTGAAGGTATGCGCCGGGATTTTCAGACCAGGTTTTCTGCCTAAAGGTCACCTGAGTCTTTTCAGTTCTCAGAGTGGAGATCCCACTCTTAGTTTCATCCTATTCCTAGGTAGCACCGACTGAA
>JBAKGM010005401.1:0-12399 GCA_037177215.1 Asparagus racemosus | reverse complement strand
GTTCGAGTCCGATCGATTCGCTCATCCGTCGTCGCTTACGTTCGCGTTGACGTGTAAGTCTGATCGACGAGCTGATTTCCCACTGCTCTGGAACGTGACCGTCGGATTTATTCCGCGGTACGTCGTTCCTTTGATGCGTACGCCGTGTCGACGTGCACGCCTTGTCGACTTGGTTCGGATGTTCGTCGACCCGTTTCATGCGTTCGCGGCGTTTATTACGTCGTCAGCCGTTTCGTTGGTTGCGTCGGTCGACGGTTCGTCGGTTGCATCGGTTGACGGTTCGTCGGTTACGAACCAACCTTCATGAGTCAGGCTCGGGGACTGATAAGCGATTTTTTTCAACGCCTACAGCTGCAGTGCTCTTTGGGCATCTTGGCTAGAAGTTGTGCCTCTAGGTAAACATATCTGGTATTAAAAGTGAGCGCCACCTCTGCTTTCCCAACTATGCCTTAAAGGTACTCCTCGATGACCTCTAACCAGTAGGCCTCAAACTCCAAGAATATACGCCTAAGGTTTAGCACCATTATCAATGTTGCGATGTTCCTCTAGAGCTACATTTGTTAGCACTCTTGTTAATCTTTGCAAGATTATGGCCAGATGTGTTGTTCACAGTCAAAGATCTAACAGAATCTCTTCTATTTTTTGTCATAGCCTCCCATTTATCTTAGCAATAATTCAGAAACTTAGCAAACAAATATGGTTGTATTTCATTTGCAGAAATGTGGATTGCAACTCCCTCTCCATATGATGCCAAATACGAAATAGTGATTTGTGTTGGCGACTCTAGTTGAGCTGTAGTTGATCTCATCATACTATGGCACCACCTCGCAACTTGAAAGTCACCAAAGCAACCTACTTTTTATCCAAAATAGATTGAAACTCGAAAAACTTCGTAATATGTTTTAGCCAATCTAGGAATTCTTTAATCTTGAGATTATCCCAAAACTAAAAAAGGTCATCAACGCTAGCTCGGTAATCAGGACTACGCCTCCCATCATTATGAGCAGCCACATCCTCAAACTCTGTAAACTTTTTCAGATCTGAATTGTCATCATCTTCCTGTAGACACTGAACACGAACTAGGTTCATGGCGGATTGTTATGGGTGACTCCAGAGCTCGTCGGTAACTGCGCTCTAGCCACCTTTTGTAACCACACTAAAATTATGCTCATTATGGAAACTTAAGTTTAAAAATAAGTGGATTCTGTATTTTTGGTTGAAGAGGGAATTTGGAAATGGGTGGATTTATAAATAAAACGGGGACAAAACTTTGATGAATAAAGCCCTTTTAGCTAAATGGTTATGGAAATGGCTTGATAACAGTGTGACTCAGTGGAAAGATATTATCAAGAATCAATACTATAAGGACAGTGGAGTTATCTTCATACGAAATGTCATAAAAATCTCAAATTTTTGGAGGAATATTTGCAAAAATTCTGAGAGTTTCATGTTGAGTACTGCAGTTGAAATTGAAGATGGAGAGTTTTGGTTAGATATTGGGTCCAAGGTGGCTCTTTGGCATTATTTTTTCCTGACTTATTCCATTTATCCTCCTGTCCTCATGCTATTGTCAAATCTCAGCAAGTGATAATAGATCAAAGAAGGAGATGGTGCATCCAACTTTCTAGGTAGCTAACTAGTGAACTAGTTTATAGATATTTGGAGCTTCTAAACTTGATTCAGAATGTGAGTTTCTCTCCTCATAAAGACAATAGAAAATGGAGATGGGATTCGAAGGGAAATTTCTCTACTAAATCTTTCTATATCTTCCTATCTGATGGTGGAATAAAAGTCTCATACTCTGATATCTGGTATACAATGGCCCCTCTTAAAGTTAAAATTTTGTGTTGTTTAGCCATTATTAGGAAACTGAACACAAAATATGAACTCATAAGGAAAAATATATGTGTGTTCTATGTAGAAAGGAGGAGGAGTCTCATGACCATCTTTTCATTCATTGTGATTTTATTAAATCTGTGTGGTGCTCCCTACCTCATAAATTCCAGACTAATGGATTCCATGACAATTTGTTTGATTTATTGGAGAAGCTTAGCTTTGCATGGAAAGTAGAGAAAAATATGGAATTCATACTTTTGTGCCTTAGTTTGGTCAGTGTGTAGAAAAATAAAAGAATTTTCATGCATAAACACTCACATTCTTTAGATTTGTGGAAAAAAATTAATCACTTTGCTATTTTTTGGGTTGATTATTTAGGTCGAAGAATGGGGAGAAGCATTACAGAGAACATGAGTGCTACTGCTAGAGGATTAAATGCTGCTGTTGGTGGTCAAGTTGTGTAGAACGAAGATACTGCACGTTCAAATTCTGTTGCTACATAATGTGTTGTCAATGATCTATCTAAGTATACTAGATGTTTTGGATGTTATTAGCTTTCTGATATGTATATATATATGTTGCTAGTAAAAGTGTTATGATACAAAAAAACTTGTAAGTATAGGTTATACTCTAGGAATGGGAGTGTAACCTTTAACTTTGTATCCAATCCTTTTTTGGGTTATGAAAGTAGTTGGGGACTCATGCTGTTGAGTTCCCATTCTTTATCTAAAAAAAAGGACAGAACTATAGGTATAAAGGTAAAATCCACTTTAATAAAATATTTTAAAATCCTTACACTTAGGGAATGTTTGGAAACTTGGCTTATAATTCACAAATTAATTATAAGCCAAGTGGATTACAAGCCAAGGTGTTTGGTAAAAAATGAATTATAAGCCACTTTCAACAAGTGAGTGTTTGGCAAAGTGGTGAATTATAATCTATCATTGTTGCTAAATGACAAAACAAATATATGGCTCTAAATTTAAAATTTGAATACACCTGGTATTATAAAAAAAAGTTGAGGGGTGAATTTCTCAATTAATTGGTCAAACTTAGTAGCCTATAAGGCAAGGAAAAACAAAAAGCCAGGCTGGAGGAGCTTTCTTCTTAAGCTTATAAATCAATATAAGATGGTTGCCAAACAAATTTCATTGACTTATAAACTAAAAAATGGCTTATAAGCCGCGTTGACAGGTTGCCAAACATGGCCTTCAGCAACTCTTGATGTAGGTCATACCCCTTGTTTCCCTTTTTTATTCATACTCCATGTGCATCTCTTTGGAGAACATATTTAGATACTGTAGAAGCGATTGACAAAGTGGTATTAGATTGTTTAATTTAGAGGAGATAATAACAATGCTTATATTATTAAATGAATTTCGACGGTTGATACGACGAAAGGACGGTGAAGAAACATGCTTCCGAATCTATGTATAGATGCTCTCATAACCCATGGAATCTAGCTAGATTCCATGGGTTCTCTTGCATCAACAGTTCCTCATATTGATCTCACCAAGGATCCGAAGGCTCTAGAGCCAGGGAGCCCCCAGTGGGAGTCCGCATGCCATATCATTCGCCAGGCTCTGGAGACCTACGGGTGCTTCTTGGTGGATTATGACCAAGTCTCCGGCGAGCTGCGGGAGGTTATGTTTGAGGAAATGGAGTCCATGTTCGCCCTTCCGACCGATGCTAGGCTCAAAGTCGAGAGATTGCCGCAGTCGACTCTGGTGCGGCCCGACCCTCATAAGCCGCTCCATGAAGCAGTCGGGGTTGCGGACGCCCAGGCACCCGGCACTGTTCAGGCTTTGACGGACCTCTTGTGGCCTGATGGCAACGACAGGTTCTGGTAAGGGACCAGACAAATCACCTTGATAAATTTCACAAATTAAACCCCCAATAAGTTTTGATATTTTGTAGTGACTACCCACAAAGTTTCAAAACTCTTGATAAACGCCAAATAATTTTGAGAATTTTAGAAAACCCCAACTTATTGATTTCTTGCATTTAACCCCCCACCACGGAGTTACCCCGTAATTTTACATGGTTGAAAATATCTTCAAGGCTAGAAGAAAGATTTTCTTGCATATACACTCCAAAAATCATCCCTAGTTGCAAATTAAGCCCCCAAATCTAGATACCCTGCTAATTCCCCCCATATTTGACAACATAAATTTTTGCCGCTCAAATCATCCCTCTGTTTGCATGCTAACCCTTGATTAGAAGTATAGTTGGACGTACAGGGTATATGCAATATCCTGTAGTATAAAATATTCTAATACCCTATTACCCAAAAAAATGGATATGGTGTTAATTTATTACCCTACTGTTTGCATATGAAATATGTAGCCAAGCTATGAAGTCAATGAGCAAGGAGATGGGAGAATTAGCTCGTGCACTAACAAAGATGATCCTCCACAGCTATGGGCTTGGCAAATATTGGGACTCCTATCTTGATGCTACAGAAGACTACCTCCTCATGACAAAATATTCAGCTCCTATGACCAATGAGCCTACTAAGGGACTTGGAGAGCATATTGATAACAACTATATAACTATTTTATGTGAGAATGATGTGGAGGGGCTCTTCACTAAATCTATAAAGGGCGAGTGGCATAAAGTTATCTTAAGGAAGAACACTTTCGTCGTTTTGGCCGGCTTCTCACTTAGGGTGAGTGTTTTTTTAACCGAATTATGCCAAAGTATTTTAGGGTTAATTTTCTGAAGTCGGACAAAGTTTGGGGGTGTTGCAGATAACCATCTTGAAATATTTTTAATTCGAGAAAACCCCTCTTGATCATTGAGAATGTTGGTAATGACATTGTGAACTTTTTTTATTCCACTAAATTTTGCCCGATCTTTGGGGTGTCTCACAAAATCCCACAAATGTAAAACTTTTCTCACCAGATTCTCTTACCTGTAATAGGAAAATAATTAAAATTTTCTTGAGAGAAAAAATTTTCAATTTAGTCAATTCTCATTTATAGGCAACGTACTCTCCGCCCTCTCCTAATTGAGGGTTTTTTCTTTCAATATCTGATGTTTTAGTTATATGCTAATTATTGATGAAGGGGTCCGGTGAGGAAAAAGTTGAAGTTCAGATGGGTTAGTAAGACACTCTAAAAGTTCAAGGGATTTAGTAGAATAAGAAAGTTCATGGACGTAAACTTTAGCGCCCCTAAAGTTCAAGGAGGTTTTCTCAAACTAAACCTACAACTTAGTTGAAGGTTTTTATTCACTTTCTATTTCTTCACCGAAAGATCCATGACACACACATATAGGTGTTATGTGTAAGGTTTTGAATTCACCCTCTTCTATTTTGGCGGTAGATAGATAACTTCCTCAATCATAATCATGTAATTTTAGTTAGAAGATTGGTAATAATTTAACATTTTCGTTTTTGCTTTCGTTTTTTTTTTTTTCTTTAATTTTTTTTAATTTTTATGTAAGGGCTTGGCCAAATAAATCTATTGATATAATAAAGAAACTAATAGTGCAGAAAAATACAAGGGAAAAATTCAAACATAATATAATTAAACAGGATTTGCTATTTTATGTTGTAGGCTTGGAGCAATGGTACCATTCATGCTTGTCCACATAAGGTAACCATCACGGGCGATACGGCTCGGAAATCTTGTGGTTTGTTCCAACGTGCAAAGCCGGATGCGATAGTAGAAACCCCTTGTGAGCTCGTTGATGAGGATCGCCCTCTTCGTTACAAGCCATTTCATGCTACAGAATTTCTCCAATATTGTAAAGACCGTTACTTTGCTATGGATTCACTTGATAAATTTGCAGGCATTTAAATTATTACAAACTCAATTGCTGAACTTCGAAACTATTTTATTAGCATTTATACTCTCTGAATCTTGACAGTCTAGTCAAGATAATTGACTCTCTCAATCAAATGGGAGAGATAATATCATACAAATGTTAATAAAATAGTTCAGAGGGTTCATCCTCATTTGTATTTTCAATTAACCAATTTAATAAGATCATGAATATTTTGGCTACGGTACGTTTCTCTTAAAACGAAGTTATGTTATGGATTACTTTATTGCTCTCATTTATTATTGTTAATAAAATAGTTCAGAGGGTTCATCCTCATTTGTATTTTCAATTAACCAAATTTAATAAGATCATGAATATTTTGGCTATGGTACGTTTCTCTGAAAACGAAGTTATGTTATGGATTACTTTATTGCTCTCATTTATTATTGTTACTTGGTGTTTGTGCGATAAATGAAAATCATTAATTCGTTGTTTCTTGCTTGATGAGTAATTATCATATCATACTCCTTATAAAAGTATAATTTTGAAAAAACATTTCCATGGATAAAAATAACCTTGATCCTTTTAGATATTATATTGTTATCCTATTGTAATTATTATGAATAACAACAATGAGAAATTATGGTAAACATATTTAAATATATAGTAATTTTAGATAAAAGATAAAGAATTGAAAAGAGTTGATTTTATCTTTATATATAATTCTTTATGGTAGTTAGTAAAGAGATAAATAGTTGTTGTCTAATCTATCTTTAAATTAGGAGGTAAGAAAATAATAATAAGGAGTTAGTTTTTATCTTTAAATTTCATTATCTATGATAATTAGTAAAGATATGAAAAATTGTTATCCCATCCTAATATTTTTAAATTACAACATCATGATAAAATATAAGGATTTGATTATTAGGAATTGTTTTTATCTTTAAATTTCATTGTCCATAGTAATTAGTAAAGAGATAAAATTTTGCAAATATTAAAGTTTTGAGGGGTACGTATGTAAAAATCCCAACTTCGATTTTTTATATAACCCAACTAATATTTGCTTGGAAGAAAAAACTTTCTTATGAGTATGCACATACCAGAGTTTAAATTGAACAAAATCCCCATTGTAGGCAAACATTGAATTATGTTTAGGCTAATCTAGAATTATAAGCCCATACATGCATCCCTTTTAATACCTAAAATGTTATCAAACCCAAATTGTATCAATTATACAAGAGTCATGCCCGTGCTCGCACGTGGTTGTTTATACTTTTTAGTGTTTTGTATGTAATTTTTGGACTTTTGAGGTGGTTATTTGTATTTTTCAAAATTTAAGAGAGGTTGTTTGTAATTTTCGACTTTTCCATGGAGCTACTTTTAACATTCAAAATTTTTGGATCATTGTTTGTAATTTTTAAATTTTTATGGTCTACATGCAGTTTTTAGATTATTAGAGGGCTTTTTTACAATTTTAAATTTTAATGGAGTTTTTTATAAATTTCATACCTATGTGGTTTGTTTGAAGTTTTTTTATTTTTGGGTTTTGTCTATAATTTCATAGATTAATCTACAAATAGGAATGGTTTTAAAGGTACATATCATATCATGCTCCCTTTAAAAGTATGAGTTTGGGAAAAAAATTCATGGTCAATACTAACCCCAACGTTTTTAGATATTACATTTCATAATCCTAATTATCATAATCTCTTGTTAACTACAACTTTAATTACCCACATGAACAGCTTCAAAATTCAAACCTAATTATCCTAATCTCACGTGAACAAATATCCAAACTTGCTAAATACCCCTAAAATTTAAAAATTTATAAAAACTTTCTAAAAATTACAAACTAGCAAACAGTACATTAAAATCTAGGAAATACAAACAGTCCCTCGAAAAATTATAAAATTTGTAGAAAACACTCTAAAAGTTTTGTCAATTGTGAAAAACCTAAAATATTCAAATTTTACATAAAAACTCCCTCAAACTTTGAAACCTAACAATACATTAAAAATATTTAAATTACAAAGAGCGCCCACTAAACAATTTGTAATTTGTAGAAAATATCCTGAAAGTTTTAAAAATTGTAAAAACACACTCAAAATGAAAAATTGATAACACCCTGAGAATTTCAAACCTAATAGTACCTTGAAGATATAATAATTATGAATAACTCCCTAAATAGTTTATAATCTACGGAAAACACCCTGAATGTTTCAAAAAATGCAAAAAAAGCATCATCAAAATTTACAAAGAAACACCTTGAGAATTTTAAACCAACTAAAAATACACTGAAAATATAGGATTACAAACAACCCCCTAATAAATTTAGAATTTGTAGAAAACACCCTACATGTTTCAAAAATTATAAAAATACATCTGAAAAATTCAAAGCTTACAAGAAATACCCTTAAAAAATCAAATATACAAGCAGTACATTGAAAATCTATAACTTGAAATTTTCAAAACACCCTAAAAGTTTAGAAAATTGTAAAGAATACCCTAAGAATTAAAACTTTCTTGGGGATGTTTACAATTTGTTGATTTTTAATATAATGTTTGAAAGTTTTGTAGTATTCAGCGTATATTTGTAAGTTTTTTTATTTCTAGGGCATTTTCTATAATTTTTGGAATCTTTTGAGCGTGTTTTTTTATATATAGTTTTCTAAACTTTCAGATTGTTGTCAATGTAATGCATACATATGTCAATCATTAATAAAGATCTTGAAGAGGAAGTGGTTCTTAAGTGGCCACGATTACAGAAGTATACACATCAATTATTCAAGGCAGTAGTTTATGTATGCAAAACATTTTAGACAATCTATATAGTAGTTGGTCTTATGTGGAGATGGACTTAATTAACACGTTTAGAGAAGTAAAGTAGTTAAATAATTTTTAATCTATGGAAAACATCTTGAAAGTTTCAAAAATTGCAGAAGAACACCAAAACCTTAAAATTTACAAACACAAGTACCCTGAGAATTTCAAACCTACAAACATTTAAAACATAGGAATTACAAACAACCCTCTAAAAAATTCTAAATATCCTGAAAGTTTTAAAATTTATAAATAACACCCCAAAAATTTTAAAATTTACAAAACAAATTAAGGCTACAAAAAAATATTGAAAATCTATAAATTTAGAATTTGTAAAATACATTGTGAAAGTTTAGAAAATTACCAAAAAACCCTTAAAATTTTAAAATTTTTCAAGCGCATTTTTACAATTCCTTGATTTTCTGTGTAATGTTTAAAAGTTTTTAAATTTTTACGTGTATTTGTAATTTTCCTAATTTCTAGGATATTTTCTACAATTTTCAAAACTCTTGGGTGTTTTTCTTATAGTTTTATAAACTTTCACATTGTTTTTATTGGAATGCATAGATATATCAAGCAATGCTGTAAATTTGTAACATGATGTGGTTCTTAAGATGTATTAGATCATGGTTATGGAAGTATGCACATTCATAGCCATGCCGAGTTCATCATAGATAAGTTATCCTGCAACTGAGTTATAATAAACACAAACTCACATGAAACGGTCAAGATATTTGACCTTGTACAATGCATGTTCATCCAAACTAGTCTTCTCTAAATGAAGCATTTTTTTCCTTTTATCTAGTTGTTATATTGCAGCTTATTATGCATACAACCAAGATTTTACATTTCAACTAGCCAGACCACATCATGATGGTAAATTGACTCAGTCAACTAGGTAATCCACTTAACCTGCAAAAGTGTGGGACATCCGCAATCAGCTCACAATACAGTCACAGCCCATGAGCTTTACCTATAAGCTCAGATACTATGATAGAAGCCCATACCAGCTAAATTCTTCTTGGTTCGGTCACTATGCTTTATCCTAACCCAACCTAGTTTTGTAACAGCTTGCCTAATTGGACATAACTAATTTGTATTGTATTACATGCTCAACATATCATGTTTGGAAATATCAATCGAGTACCAATCTCTCTAATTGCCAACTTCCATAACTTACCTGAACTATACATATGTCGGTTGTACCATCCTCCGCCAATGAGGTATTGCCATGTAGATTTACTTATAGGTAAGGCTGTCCACAATTGTCCATGGCGCTAGCCCGGGCAAAACCTAAAAACCCAAGCTGAGGCCGAGCTCAAGCCTGGGCCCTGGCCAATTCGTCAAAACCCGTACCGGACCCGGTCCGGCCCGACCAAAAAAATGGTCGGGTAGGATGCACGGGTCTGGGCCACTTCGACTGGGCTGGCCTAGTCACAACGGTCAATTTTATGACCATTTGACCAACTGTCATAAAATTGACCGTTGTGACAGGGCTGGGCCAGCCCTGGCCCGGTCCGGACTGTAATAACTGCTATTTTTGGCCTTTTGACCAAAATATCCCCAAAAAGGTCAAAAAAGGCTAAATTTTGAGGGTATTTTGGTCATTTTGCTAAGAGCTGTCTTTATAAATAGAGGGGTTTTTCATTTATGTTTCTCATCCAAAACTCATCTACTTCTCTCTTATACTCTCATATACTCTCTTATACTATTTAATTCTCCGATCAAATGGCTTCCTCCTCTTATTATGAAGGCCAAATTCTAACTCATGATACAGAAATGAGTCATACTCCTGCTACACCTACAGGAGGTACAGCTACTCCTCTTACCGATATTGATCTCAAATCTGGTGGCAATGATGCTGCACCAAGGCCTTCTAAAAGGCCGAGATCCGACATGTGGAATTTTTTTAAAAAGATAGAAGTCACCAAGGATCAACACAGTAAACTTCTCACCCAGAAGGCTACATGTGCATTGTGTGGCCATATTTTTCAAGCTCATCATAAGAGCAGTACCAACCACCTCAAGTGCCATTTTTTTCAAGCTCGTTATAAGAGTGGCACCAACCACCTCAAGCGCCATTTGAAAAAAGACAGCTGAGCTCAAGCAACAACGTCTCAAGGAGACATCCATCAATCTATGCTCGCCTAATCATCAACCTTCGGTAACCTCGGAGCTTGGAACTACGACGCAATTAAAACTAGGAAATGCGTCATCAGATTTATCATTCTTAAAAACCTTCCATTTAAATTAGTAGAAGATGATGAATTTGAGGATACAATTAGAGATATGATTAGAGATGGTTTTTATCCCTCATTTAAAAACTTTTCTCGTCAATCTTGTCGGCATGATATTTTGAAATGTTATCATGAGGAACAAATAAAAATAATTTCTTATCTTTAAAATTTAAAGTGTAAATTATCTTTAACTGCTGATATTTAGACATCTAGAGCATAAACTGGTAATTCTTGTATCACAGCATATTGGATTGATGATAGTTGGTAGATGTTTAAAAGAGTTATTTCTTTTATTTCATTTAAAGATTCACACATTAGTATTAATATTACAAATTTAATAATAGATGAACTTTCAAAATTAGAAATTTCCAAAAAAAATATTTTCTCTTTCACTAGATAATGCAAGTAATAATAATATAGTTGTAGATCATATCAAATCATCTTTAATATTGCCATTTCAAGGTGATATTTGTCATATTAGATGCATATGTCATATATTAAATTTAATTGTTCAAAATGTATTTAATAAAATTAAACTCATGATAGAAAAGGTTCGAACTATAGCTTATGCTCATAATGCTTCTTAACAAAGACTTAAAAGATGGAAATAATTGTGTAAAAGAAAAATTTTGAAACCCAAGTTAATTCCAAAAGATGTTGACCACATGTGGAATTCTACCTATGTAATGTTAAATATAGCAATAGAGTATAAAGAAATTATAAATAATTTTATTGCTTTTTACATTTCTACTTCTAGCTCTAGCAGTATGTATGGAATAACTGATGATGAATGGGCAATTATATATAGTGTAAAAGAAATGTTACAAATTTTTTATGATGACACTATGTTATTATCTAGTTGTTATTTATCCTATGTTATTATCTAGTTGTTATTTATCCAACTATTAGTCAAGTTGATTTGCAAGTTTTAAATATTCAAACTTTTTTAATAATTATCATATGGATGAATATTTTGGAAATATGATTTTTCAAATGAAAAGTAAATTTAATAAGTATTTTAGACCTACCTATTATTTTTAGTTTGGAAGTTCTTATTGATCCATGTTTGAAGGATGTTGGCCTTCAAAATTTATTAAATGATTTATATGACAACATGGTAATAGACACTGATAATGGTCCTGTTACAGCTCTTACTCATCATAATACTATTAAATATTATTTTCAAAAATTATACGAGGAGAATGTAGGTAGATATGGTGTAGGTATACATCAACCTAAGGTGCTGCTTCTACGAGTTCAAGCCAGGGCAAAGGTAAGAGTTTTGATAGGCGGCAAATGATTACGAGGCTAACTAGTCATGGATCTGGATCTTGGTCATCATCAACCTAAATTTTTGAAATTGAACAATATGTAACTGCACCCTTACTTATGATCAAACTAGTGATTTTGATAGTTTGCAATGGTGGATAGTATATGGAACATTTTCATATCCTATACATTGCATTATGGCTCGTGACTTACGAATAGTGCAGGTTTGTACAGTAGCTTCGGAATTTGCTTTCAGCACATCAGGACGTTTGCTTGATGACCACAAAACATCGTTAGATCCATCTACCGACCATGCAGTAATGTGCTTACAAGATTGGTGGAGGTTCAAGAAGAGAACTCAAGGAATTAATCGGATAGCTAGTATTGAAAAAAGACTTGATGAGTTGACATTAGGAGATAAAGATTAGAGAGTAGAAATTACTAATTAGTTTGTAATTTTTATTTCTTA
>JBAKGM010005303.1:0-12408 GCA_037177215.1 Asparagus racemosus | reverse complement strand
GGATCGATAACTTTTTATACTATAACTTGTTAGTTGTATACTTGCAACTCGTGGAGGTAATCTTTCCAACACAACAATCCTGAGAAAGTCAAAGCTATCCAGGAGATGCCACATATGAGGAATCTCAAAGAACTCAGAGGCTTGCAAGGGCATCTAGCCTACATCCGTAGATTCATAGCAAATCTGCCTAGAGAGTGCCAACCATTCTAAAGGTTGATGAAGAAGGGCATTTTGTTCATCCTAGACGACGCTTGTCAAAAAGCCTTCAACGAGATTAAAGAATATGTCATGAAGCCACCTATTCTAACAGCTCCGATATTATGCAAGCCATTCCTAATCTATGTCAAGGCCATAGACCACTCTCTCGGAGCACTTCTTACTTAGAAGAATGATGACATCACGAATAGGCCATCTACTACTTGAACCGAACCATGATCGGTGCCAAGCATTGGTAAAATCTAGTTGAAAAGGAGTGTCTAGCTTAGATCTTTGTTGTCCAGAAGATACGACACTATCTAATCGGTCAATCTATCCATGTCATTTACGTACCACTCCTCCAAAACATACCGAGGCGGGGCCTAAGAGGTATATAAAAGTTAGGCATGACCTGACTGTAATAGGGAGGGTTGACCTACTCAATTTTTATATACACTCTTGTACCAAAAAATAATACTGAAGACTAGAATTAAAGCAGCGAAAATTTATGCAACATTCACATCACAAGGTTGACAGCATAGTCTATAAAATACTAGAATAGTAGAAAAGGTAAAGAGAACAATATTGCACCACATAGTCTAATCATAAGCTACAGTATACATTATTACATGCCCAATTACTCAAAAGTACCAGAAAAGTTAAGCCCAAAATTACTTCTACTCTAGCTGAGATAGGAGCTAGTCCTATTTGTCGGGGTTTGCGATCCCCTTGCTCTTAGTAAATCGCGACATGTGGATGGATGCAGAAATGATAGGGGTGAGCCTAAGGCCCAATAGGCAACCATGAAAATCTCGGGTACAAACATAAGGGAAGATAGGAAGAACTATATGTAGACATTTAAAATTGAAACAAATGGATATCAGCAATAAGCTACTAATGCTCATAATATGATCGTCGATTGAAATGAAAAAAATGGATGTCAATAACAAATAATCAAACTCTAATATTTAGGATTCCAAATTTCCCCAATCACGTGATATATCAATGAAAAATGTATGCCTTTGTTTATGCATCCATCGGTGAGCGACCTCACACAGGGCATGTCCCCTAAGGACCCACTTTCCTCTACCCTCCACTGGTGAAGCTTGTTTCACACAGGGCATAATTCATGAATATAGAGTATCAATAAGCCAACAAATGAATGAATATTGTCATTCTCAACAACATTCATCGAAGCAAGACAAACTATTATAACATAATAATTCATGGAATTTCAATGACACAGTACCGAAATAAATAAACAACAATATAGCAATAGTTAAGCAATCGCAAAAAAATCCACACTTAAATAATTCAAATATAATTTTATGAAAGCAATAAGATATACAACTGAGTATCAAATTTCAACTCATACAAATTTTAAGAAAATAATCAACCGAACTCTCAAAGGATTGAGAGGGAACAAGGAAAGGTTACTTCTTTTTTGCAAAGAACTCCTTGGCACCGTCAAATCATTCTAAGAGAGTTACTCCTACATATATATAGATGTACGTTCACGTAAGGGTCTACATGACTAGATTATATACATTCTTGACAAAGATGTGCATGACGCTATATGCAATGCATGGTCAAGAATTAATAGAAAAATCAGCAATTATGTCATGATTTATGGTGGCAAAACGGTTAGGTACACAGGGTCCAAATTGTGTAAGCATAGGACCATTTTACTCTTATATGAGTCTACTTCCTAAAACATTAGGTTTGACATCAAGTAGGTTACCACAGACAAAGTTACATACACAGATACATGACATGCGCAAACTGGAGTACAAGTCGCATTGGAAGATACATGGGACTATTTGAGAGTTTAAACGATATCCAAATCAAGGAAACTAGGGTCAAAATATTCATATATGAATTTACTTTTCAGATCATCAAGTTAATTGGGGAAGTGTAGAACGCATAAGGGAATATGATATCAGAGGTAGATAGTTGTTTACAGTATCAACATACAGTTTCCAGGTTGCAAGCCCCAAGTCTCTTACTGGTTTTGGTCAGACAAAATACATCGAAAATTGATAAATTTCTTATTCAAAGCATCGTAATAAGTCTACTTTCTAATTCAAAGGTCGTTATCATCTTATGCCAGACATAGGCAGAGATATAAACAATTCAATCAGGTGGGATCAAACCGTCTGTCATGGACACATGCACCAAGTTTAACCATAGATTTGAACTAGCAAATGATATCTAAATTAGGCCAAACTAGATTCAATTGAAAGATAAATGAACATAGTTTCTAAAACAGAATATTTACTAAATTTTAACGAGTATGGAGGGAGTTATGGTCAAAACACTAACAGGGTATTCTGCTGAAAATTTTCTGCACAAAATTCAGGTTTCGAAAACCGACATGCAAGCCGTGCATTCTATCCAAGCCATCAACCAGAGCCAAAATTCATTAATTCATCATTAGGAAGCACAAAATTGTGAAAGATCACATTTTTACTTGATAAAATAGCCCTATTTAGCCCTCGGGTGCTTAAAGACATGATCTTTGTGGAAGATAACATGAAATCTATGTTTATACTAGCATGCAAATATGATACCTTACATGCATGATCGTGAAATGGATAAAGATTCTGAAATCACAAATGTAAACCTCTAATTGCTTACATTATGAAGAGGGTTTGGAATATATACCTTGAAGTTGCCCAAAACACCTTTCCTAAGCCTTTTTGAAAGTTCACCTTCTCCTTGCTTCTTCTTCTTTGATTAGAGAGATAGAGCATGAGAGAGGGATTAATGGTGAAATTTTTTTGTGGGATTTAGGGCTGATCATGGCTGGCCAAGGGAGGAAGAAGGGAGAGAGAGTTGGAGAGCTCCTTTGAATGAGGAAGAAAGAATGAGTGGAATGGTGAGGTGGAAGGCATATACAGAATGGCCATGACTAGGGCAAAGTGTAAAAAGAGAAAAGTGAGGGATTTAGTTACAAATTCCCCTCTCCACTAACCAAGGTCGCCCAAAATTTAATAATAGATAATTATATAGTATTTGTAATGGGTTTAGTCACTTGGATTAGCTTTAATTAAGGTTCAAGACCATGGGTAGTTAGGGTTTCATGTTAATGGTTTTTGTGGCTACTATAGCTTGATTAATTGCCTTAATCCGAGCATAGGTATACTAACATTCTACCACTTGAAGGTTTCTAAACTCATGCTGTCCAATTCATGAATTTTTTTAATTTATATTCAAGTGCCTATATCGATAATAGTTTCGACTATCAGAAAATAAGAATATTACAATTTTGAAGGTTAGCCCTTTGTGGGTACTCATGACAAAGCCAATATCTTTGAATCTAGGCTCGCAAAATGGGCAATATTGCTTTCTCAGTACAAGTTGATATTTATACCCTAATAATCTGTTAAAGGACCAGAAATCGCAGACTTCCTCGAGGATCATCATGTCCCTAAGTTTTCCAAGCTCTATGAGGACATCCAGATGAGGTATTCGAATTGAATGTCTCTTTAGACCACCAAGTGTGGCAACTTTATTATGACAGCGTGTCGCGATGGGGACATGAAGGAACTATCGTCGCAGGCGTGGGGGAGTGGTCATCGCTCCCCATGGTCATCTCTTTCCTCAAGCTTATTCGTTGACCAACCCATGTTTAAATAATGTGGCTGAGTACAATGCCCTCATAATTAGCCAACAACCTGATCAAGATATGGGCATAAAGTACCTTAAGGCTTATGGCGATTCCAAACTAATTGTCAACTAGATTAACAGGGAATGAGGTTTGGTACAACGATCTCTTACCCTATAATGAAGTAGCATTGAAGCTCGCTCATTCTTTCGAAGGCTTCTATGTCAATTATGTAGCTTGCCTCAAGAATACTTATGCCGACACCCTAACATCACTCGCAGCTACCTTAGCTCTTTCCTCCAAGACCACCAAGCGCATTATGGTAGCTAGCCACCAACTATGATGTCCCAAGCAGATCTTATAAGCCAGTGAGATTCAACCTGTATCTAGGGGTTTCGTACCTACTAACTGGCATTACCCAATCGTCGACTATACCTTACATGGTATACTACCTGATGATCCGAAACAAGTGATTTGCATCCAAAGGAGGGATCCCCACTTCTTTTATGACTCTGTCACACCATACATTGTACCGCAGATCATTCAATGGTGTACTGCTTAGATGTTTGGCATCATGTAAAGCTCAATAAGTGCTTAAAGAAGCCCGCAATGTCACATGCTGGGCTCACCAACCGGGACCCAAACTCCAAGATCACTCCGTCATCTGGGTTATTATTGGTCAACAGTGATTGCAGACTCAATGGCTTACACTAAGCAATGTCGTGCATAGCCATTCCATATGAACTTCTTCCACCAGCCTCCGGAAGAACTATATCCGATCGTTGCCTCATCGCCATTCGAGAGGTGGGGAATGGACATTATTGGGCTAATCAGTCCACCATCCACCAAAGGCTACTGATTCATCCTGGCCATCATTAATTATTTCTCCTAGTGGGCCAAAGCTATCCTGCTCGAAGAGGTTAAAACAGCCAATGTGGTTAACTTCCTGAAACACCACATCATTTATCAGTTCTGTGTCCCCCGAAGCATCATCCATGATAATGATCCTCAATTTATCAGTTGGTCATTCTTTAAATTCTGTAATAAGTTTAAAATTTAGGATGTGACTTCTACGCCGTACAACCCGACTGCTAATGGTCTAGCCAAAGCACTCAACAAGACCATCATCAAACTTCTTAAGAAGTTTGTCACGTCCAACAAATGAGCTTGGCATGAGAAACTCAGAGAGTGTCTCTGAGCCTACCAAATAACGATCTGCACACCCATGGGTGCTACGTGTTTCTCCTTGGTATACAAATGAGAACCTGTAGTACTGCTGGAGATCCAAATTTCGTCCTTAAGAACTACTTTCGCGGAGAAGATGATGACTGAAGAACATCATCAAAGGCATCTTCAAGAACTAGAGGCTCTCAAAGCTCAACAAATCGAGATGTATCAATCTCGAATATCAAGAGCCTTCAACAAGAGAGTCAAACAACGATCCTTTAAAGAAGGAGATCTAGTCTTAGCTGTTTGTCGACCCATGGTCATGACACACAAGACTAAAGGTAAATTTTAACCCAAATGGAAAGGCCTGTTTATAGTAGGTACAACCTACTCAAATGGGGGCATACCGCTTGATCGACCCAAAGGGTAATAGGCTTATGGCACTAATCAATAGGAAATTTATCAAGGAACACTATCCTTGAATTGAGCCTTCATCTCCCCACAGAGTTATCGATTACGTTTAAAACTTTCCCCAGCGAGTTAGCAAGTTAACACTACACTTCTACTTGACTCTAGGTACCACTCCAAGTATCTTTTGCACCGTCATGTTAACACTACATGTCTAGACGGTTTGCACTTCTTTGGAGTTAATTGGTTAACACCACACCTCTGTCAGTCCCTCCCTCTAAAATCGATCGGTTAACATTACACCTATGTCTATTCTTCACACTGTTAAGTTAACATTACACTTCCAAATGATAATTATCTCTTGGATTCCCTTGAATCTGACTGGTTAACGTTACACCTCTGTTGGTCATTTCGCTTGACATGTTATACTACACATTTGTCAAACTTTTTAGTACAGTTATGTTGACATTACACCTTTAAACAGTTCCCATTCTACAAATTTGATACATTAACATCACACCTCTATCAATTTATTTTGTCAGTCGGATAACATCACACCTCTATCGACTCCTCATTTTATATTAATGTGGCAGACGCCACAACTTGGTCGCTTCCCCCTCAGAGTCTAGGCTTCGTATAAAACACTGCACCACTATTGTCCGACTTTAAAATCAAAAGCAAATTCTTTATGGCTACCAAAAGAAACTAAGTTATTACAAATAATTTGGTCCAAAATCAAAAGATGCAACATGAAGGAAGGTCATATCATTGGCGGAACAAAAACATGTTATTCTCGATATATTTGACCATTCCATACTCATATGTTCAATAGACTTCTTCATAGCCTGTTGTCTCAGAGCCTTTGGATCAGTTGGAACTGCTTGAGCTTCAACGGCATCCAATCGAGCTTCATTCATTCTCAAGCGCTTTGTCCTTTCAGTTCGCTCTTCACCTAATGCTGCAGACCTGGCCTCAAGTTCCTCCTTTTGCTTCTGAGCTACTTCTAACCTAGTCTGTGCCTTGGTTATGGTAGCGTTAGCCTCATCAATGATGGCCTACTTATCAGAAATTGCATCAGCGATTTCTGTGCTCTCACGCTCGATAGCAGTAATGCAAACGGTCAATTCCTTCAGACTTTGGTTGACCTCTTCTATCTCCTTTCGAGACGCCTCTTCGAGCTTACAGCAATGCACCATAAGACATTGGAAGTCGAGATCTGCAACAGCAGCGACATTGACCTTACAGAGAGTTTGCAACTCTAGAAAGTAGAGTTCCACTTGGTCAATCATTCTTCGATAAGGCTCGGCGTGTTCGGCTCGAGCAGCTGATACAAGAATGCTGAGCTGACCTTGCAACAAGAGTTTGGTATCAGTGGATAAACCCTTACCATCATCTAGAGCCCTCTCAACACTCTGACAAAATAGTTTCATCAAACTCTCAATCAAAATCTGGACCTCCTATTCAGCTGAATCAACAGAGTCTAGAGATGAAGGAGTCTCGATCATCGCTTGCGTTGATGATCTCACCACAATAGCAATAGCCAAGGCCACGGTTGTGGCTAGAGGAGTAGATGAAGCCGCCAAAAGTTGGCCCCTAGCTGGCATAAAGAATGAAACAAGCAAAGCCAATATGCTTGAAACATTGGTGAGAGCGTGCGAAGCCTGAGTTGGCATAACTAAAGGCTTAGAAGGTCGAATGATCTTCGCTATCATTGTAATCGCGATCGCAAGCTCACCACTAGTGACTGCAACTTCTGCTTCGGCTAACTTCTCAGCCACAGATGAAGGTCCACTCTCCCATTCAACCTAAGGTTCGGGTTCGGGCTCGGCTCTCGGTTTTGCTACCTTGGGGAACTCAGAAGTTGTCGTATCCCCTACAGGTTCAACAAGGGGCCTATGCAGTATTAGTCATCAAACTAAATGAAGAAATCATAGTCATAACGGCTTTCTGTTCGGGTTCAATATCTACCAAATGAAGAAATGCAGCATTAGTCATCAAACTAAAATGACTACATCATTCCTGTAGATGAAATCATACTTGGGATGTGAGAAGATCGGCCAGCATCATCCCCGTGACCGGATTCCTCGGGGTCAGTGATATAAGCATCGGTCTCATAATCGACCCTCTCCTCCTCACCTAAATCTGTCTAATCAGCCTGGTACAGATGCTTTATTTGTGAACAAAAAGCACATGTCGTCAGAATGCATATTCATTTAATCTAAATGATGGCAAATTAGGAAAGCTACCTAAGGCGGCTGTACACTTAGCCACTGGTCCATGTGTTGGGGTCTTAGGAGACTTCTCCTACACCAGCGATTTCAAGCATTGGTGCTTGGGTTGTTTTTGGGGGCACGGAAGCTGTCAAGGTCTCTTTTCACGGGTATCACCTCCTGTCGCTTCATGGTGGGCCGATGGCTCTCATATGCTAATGCTGATGGGCCTATGCAGTTGCGACTTATCGGCAGGCACGTTCGAATCACCATCATTATCCTTGTGTTCACCTCGCCCTACTTCCGTACGATATTCATGGAGTCCGGGTGTTCTGCTCTTGGATCCTTTCCTAGAAGCTTATTTATACTTCCAAATGATCTACTTCACTCCAGTCTTGTTGATCTTGAACTGTGGGCTGTCGACATTCACCATGCTATACCATGTATAAAACCCTAAAGTCATATAATAGTTAGGGGTTTTGTATGGAAAAGTAAACTTTCCACCAGTACATCCAGTAGTGAAGTGATACCAAGCATGATGTCTGTCTACTAGACTCCCCGAACCCTGCAATTCGGAGTTGGGATTACCAATATAAAGTTCGTCACACTCGAACTCTCTTGAGAAACAGCAAGCGAGATAAGGCTCAATGTAGCACTCTGTCCCCTTTAATTGAGCGACGGGATACCCGGGCTTGATTTTTACTAACTAGTTGAAACAACCACTGGTTAAATAGGTAAACCCCTCAGGTCCAAGACCAACCTTGAACTCATCACTAAATTTAGTCTTGGTGATATCGGGGGAGCAGCAGTAGAGGTGGTATTGGTCCTTGTTCTGCACAATTTGATGAATCCCTGTAGCATACTTAATTATCCATTTTGCAGTCTTGTATCACTTGCAGTAGCAAGACCCCTTCCTCATGTCTAGTGGCGGCTGACATAAGAGAAGAATAGTGGAGCGTATACTATGCATCCATTTCACATGTTAGGCATAGCTGGTGTATTCGGCGGCTCCCCATTTAGTGCTATGCATGGTTCCTTGGTTACCTCTAGTTTGATCAGGGAAACCACTGAAAACGAGTCACCATTAGCTAGGTATATAACTCAGCACTTCTTCCTTTAGACAGCCATCCTTTTGGTTCAAGTTCTTTGTTGTCAACTCTCTCAATTGCTGATGGATGCAGCTGACCATGGCAAAAAACTAGGCTAAATCGTACCCGTGAGCAAGCAAGACTATTGGGTATAGAATCTTGAGAGAAATGCAGCCCTTTGGTCGAGATAGCACAACATATCCTTTCAACCAAATTGAAAGGAAGCCCGCAAGTAAAGATTGAGCAGAAATAGGCTCTTCAGTCTAGTGATGGAAACTGTCAAATGTGTCCTCAGCTCTGAACCCACACTCGTCCGAGTTTGCGGTGTGAACTATCATACCGTGCTTGAAAATTCCAATCTCCACTTCAAGACTAGAGCTCGATGGGATAGGCTTCATTTTTTCCTTTCTTGCTCATGTTTCTAAATAGGTATTCAGCCAAGGAACATAAGCAACATGTGGGCCATGCACCGCACCCATAACCGTTTGATGGAAAATATGGAAATGGCAGACCAGCTCTCATAACGTTTCAACAACGTGAGCATAATGAGCCATACTGCCCAACTCGGTGGTTGAAGGGGAGAATTCCTTGTATGGTCGTTCCCCCATTGGCAGTCGAGACACTTCGTATATCTCATGTAGGGCTATTCCGATTTCCCTGGCCGGGGTGAAGAAAGTGTTGGTGTCGACATTATACAGCTCAAGAATGTTGTATAATACCAGTGCACAGATCTCAACTCCATATTGAGATGCTCGCATACATGAGTATAAGCCCAGTTCCATCAATCTATCTTCCAAAGTGATAAGGGCAAACTCTGTAGCCCTAGTAGAGGCGAATTTTAACCCAATAATGAGACTCACTCAAATGCCCAAATGGGCTAACACAGCGAACCTCACTTAAGCGAGACTCATTCAGAAGCTAAATAGGCTAACACAATGAACTTCACTCAAGCGAAGTTTGCCTAGAAGCTAAACAAGCTAAAATAATGAACCTTGCTTGAAAAGCAAAGTTCGCCATAAGGAGCGCCATTGATGGCGACTGCCAAACTTTACCGTCACTAGTGAAGCTAAACTTTTACAACTAGAGGCGATCAATTGAGCATCGCCATCGATAGCGAACCTAACCCAAGTGCTTTGAAGCACTATTCGAGTCCGATGAGTACCATTCTGGCAATCAATAGCCCTACCATTAATGGCGGGGCTGAAATAGATGAGTTTTTTAACTTACCCTATGCCATCTCTAATTGTGGTGGCGTGGTGACGGGCTTTCTTCGACGAGATCCACTGACGGTCTACTTCCCTTTGAGGAGTTGATGAGAGGAGCCACTGAGATGACAGAGAGTTTGGAAGTTTTTCAGATTTGAAGATTTTGAGGGTTTAGGGTTTTGGGTGTAAGTTGAAGAAGAAGATGATGAATAGTCTATTTATATGCTTTCAGCGAACTTCACCCAAAAAAATCCGCCCTAAACTTCGCCCTAAGACTCTGCCCCAAACTTCGCCCAAGAGTGTTACTCACCTCAAATCAAGGCAAAAAAATCGAGAATTTAAAATTCAAAATTATCAAAGCAAGCTTCACCAACCAACCCTGTGCCCAAATGCCGAATGAACTTTGCCAACCAGCTCAGCAAACTTCACCTAAGACCCAAAATTGAGTGAACTTTACCCAATTTATAGGACGTTTCACTTGGCGAATCACATACAAAGCCTAAGCTTTGCCCTAAGTCAAAGAAGCAAACCATGTAGAGATCAAACACATAAGGAGGAATCGTTTCACAAAAACTTCATTCTTCCATTGATCACAAATCCTTCTTCTCATAGTTACAAGACAAGTAAGTTCTTGTTCCTCGAATTTCAAGACGGTTGAGAAACAGAAGGAAAATAAGCAAACAAAGTCTAGTCTGAGGAAGATAGACGACACTTAAGCACTCTCTATGTCCTCACTTGCAAAACCTAGTCACTCTTTGAGTCCTCACTCTTAGAGCTCTAAGGATCCTTCTTCAAGTGCCATCGAAGCCTTTGAATGGTCCTACGCAGGGTCTGACGCTCGAAGCTCCACGCATCCCTATCGTGAGTCTCTTCATGCCAATCCTTCAACTTGTTCTCAAGGACTTGCTCGAGACAAGCCTTCTCGGCCAACAACAAGTCTACTAATTGGCAAAGAATCCGGGTCTCCTCTGTAGAACCACTATCAACTCGAGCCAACTCTTGCCTAAGCCTCTTGATTTCATCTACTCTATCAAAGAGGAACTCCGGTTGGGTTGGAGTAGACCAAGACATAGGAATAGGAAGATGAAGGAAATGGGAAATGAAAGAGAAGTCTTTCAACCAACTTATCCCAAAAATCACTCCTTACGAGAAGTGATTACATGACTCAAAGGCTAAAAAATAGCCTACGAGTAGGTCGTTCGACGAATCTCGCTTGAAAATTTGACCACCAATAGTTTAACCGCAGATCAAGGCATGAATCTAGGACCAACAGCCTCGGTGACCCTCGCACTCGCATATCAACGAACTTCACTCAAACACTCATAATTGAGCAAACTCCGCCAAAATTCAGGGCCAAGTGCATGTCACTTAAGCTATTCCCTGAGCCTCACCCCAATTCAAGGGCAGATGAATTTTGACTATTCAACCGAGATGAGGGCAAATGAATTTTCAGTATTCAACCAAGATGAATCCATGACGAAAGAAGCCACATTCCATAGTACACCTCTGGCAACCAAGTAGTCAAACGGAACTAGATCTAGCCTAAACATGATAACTGAAGTTACATTCAATAGTACGCATATGGCTATTATGCAAAAATATTTCAATCCATGCTACAAGTGAAATGCATGATCTCGAAAACTTGTGGGGGTCTTGTAGATGGTCAAAATATACACGCTCTCTCCTAGACCAATACTCAGTATAAATAACACGAATCTGATACTTGACTATAACAAGAGCCCAAGAAGTGGATGCCCATAAGCTAAACAATTCACATGGGCCTAAGTAGGAGTCCTGGCGAAGCTCGCCCAAACTTGAAATGAAGCTCACTCTCAAGACCAAGTAAAGGTGAAGCTTCAGGCGAAGCTCGCTCAGAAAGAGCTCTACCAAAATAGTCCACGTAGGTCGCGTCACTCATGTTCTAGTGAAGTTCGCTAGAACAAATTTCTCCCATTACTATTATCAGCAAACTTCGCCTAGGGCCATCATATCCTAAGTTAATGGAAACTAATACACAATTAATGGCCACTAACTCTCTCTCTTTCTCTTAGCTTATAAGAGATGGGAGATTACTCATTTTTATCATCTTAAGTCCTAAGTTTGATCATCTTCAGAGAGTTCGAATTTTGGCTAAAAGATTCGGCAACTTTCTAAAATGAGCAAGAGGACTCACTGTCTTGGTGGGACTGTTTACAAAGCACAAGAACAACACTCCATCAGCACACGAAAAAGAACCTAGCCTATATAAAATTTTCTTGTTTCATTGTAATCTTGAAATTTATAGTTTTTACTTTTGTTATCAATTTTAAAGACCCAAAACAGGGGTGTCTCCAAAATACAAAATGCCATAAATTTTAAGATTTTCCAGAGAAGATTTGGGTGGATACCTAACAAAGCCCTCCACGTCAGCTCCTAACTCTTTTATCCACTATGTTCGTGATTATCTTACACCCTGTTTGGATGGAGGTAAGTGGATGGAAGGGAATGTAAAATTTTAATTTTACTTCGTTTGGGAGTTTTTTTGGGGG
>JBAKGM010005126.1:0-12421 GCA_037177215.1 Asparagus racemosus | reverse complement strand
CCCTTGATAACGTATTTGGGCTTCTAAAATCAGTAGAAAATTAGAGAGTTGAGTCATTTGGGCTTTTATTCATTAATGTCACCATTAACCTACAAAATAAGACAAAAACAATTATTAGTGGTATATTTATTCATATGAAATGGATAATGAGGGTATTAAATTGTAATTAAAATGTGATAATCAATGGGCCTTAAGGAAAGCGGATATCAAGGGGCTCTTTATCTTTCAAGGTGGCGCTTCGGGACTTGAGCTTTTATCTCAACCGCCGATCTTGAACCCACGTGGGGCAGATTGGGTTTTTGCACCAATATAAGACAGTGTGATGGTGGAGTGCTCTGCACTTCACCTTCGTGAAGAGAGAATTTCAACAGGTGCACAGCGAGTGATTTACGGATTTTTCGATGGAGTTCGATCGCCAAAGTCAGCTTGATGAGTTCCGATCAAAGGTGACAAAGGCTCAGAAGCACTTCCTGTATTCAGAATTCGACATTCCGAGGGCATATAGGCTGGAAGCCCCGGCAGAATCATTGACGGTGTACTGCCATGAGGATGGGTGGGTCCCTGTTTACATAAAACACCAAGAGTGTGGGCTCTGACTACTGCTGCACCCATTCCTCCAGAGGGTATTTGAAGAGTTGGGGTGTCCCCTAGCCAAATATAGCTGAATTCGATAGCCATTCTGGTCAGCTTCATTGTCTTCTGTGAGTGGTTGGGGATATGGCCTAAGATGAGCGTGTTGAGCCATTTGGTTAACCTGATTGTCCCCAAATCGACGCATTATCATCTGCAAATGTCGGGGGACTTCAAGATCATCCATGGACTTCCCAAGTCGAACAAGGGCTGGAAGGACAAATTCATTTGGGTCGCTAGGGACGACTCCGGCCTGGGTTGTTCGATGTGGCCGGAGATCAGGAGAGGAGCTTTGGAGCCGAGACCTCTGTCGGACGAGGAGCGTCAGGAGTTGGACATGATCGTCCATTATACGGGGTAGCGTGAAATGCATGCCCTGCTCGATAATTCAGTTTTGCACATCCATGGGATCTTGTCGGTCTCTGTAGGTCGTTTGGGCGAGGTCAGAGCCCATAACATAACATTTGGTGGTAGGCTAGGCCAACCTGTTGCTGCTAGTCCACCACCTACTGAGCCTTTAGAGGCCCCAGAGGGGGAGATGGCTCGCCCCATTAAGCGCCAGCTTGAAGAGCCGACACGAGGGGAGGCCGCGCCTACGGGAAGTAGAGAAGAGGTCGCTATTGGTCGTGAGAGGTCATCTCTACGTGCCACGCCGCAAGGCATCGTGGGCTTGGGTAGAGGTCGTTCGAAGAAAACCTCCCATGGTCCACGGGGGTCGAGGAGATTGACGGAGGGCGAAACGCCTCTCGAGGAAGTTGGCCCGCGTGGTATGTGGCATGAGAGCGACAGCCCATCAATCGAGGCCTTGCATGGAGTCGGCCGGGAAGGGGTCGACATTTCTACTTCAGGGACGGCGACTTCGAGTGTGTCGGGTCATTCTGCTGCTGGGGGAGTGCCCCAGGGTTTGTCGAGCGATGAGGGGAGCGGTTCCCAAGCATCGACGGTTCACAGGCAAGGCAAGGAATAGGCCCACGACTAAGAGGGAGCGTCTGCCCCAGGAGGGTGGCCCTCTACATATCGTGTGGACAACAATGATATGGATTGGATTCGGTCACGCGACATGTTGGTGGGGACACTCCTTCCCGCCGACTAGGAGGAGGAGTTTGACGAGGAGCATCGATATAAGCTGGGTGTGCCTCTAGACATCCGCTCGTCTGTGCTTCGGTCAGGTTATGCTCAAGCCTGGGCAACAGAGCAATTTAATTTGCCTAAGGATAGGGAGATGCTGAAGGCAACCCCTGACCTGGGTCTCCACATCGTCTTGCGGAGTTATTTGACCTGAGGATGCTTGGTGGAGAGAGAATTGTGCAGCAGGCTGGCGCAGGGTCATCGTGCCTATGAGGAGCTTCGAAGAAAGAGCGCGACTTCAAGAGCCGGGGCTGATGCGGAGCTCGACCAGGTTGTGAAGGAGCTTTCGGTCAAACAAGCTGAGCTCGACGACTGCCACCACGAGGCGCAGGCCAAAGACCAGGTGATCGCGAAGCTAAAGGCATTGAGCGACCAAAAGTCGGTCGAGATAGAGGAGCTTTGACGGTGACTCCAAGCAGAGAGGGAGTGACCTGAGTCAATCAACGAAGTTCTCAGAGAGCGGGACTTGGCGGTGGCACAGGTTACGCTCGAAAAGTAGATCGCCCAGAACGCTAAGGTCCAAATGGAAGAAGCGTCAGTCGAGGCTGAGCGTCTCAGGGAGGAATGTGCGCAGTTGAGGGAATCGTTGAGCGAGGCTGAGGAGAAAGTCGGCTCGCTGGAGTCGAGTGACCACGAGTTGGCCATACTAGAGCGGAATCGACCCGCCATTATAGAAGAATTCTGCAACAGCCTCCTGGGAAAGGTTGAGGTCGCCCTAGCTTCCAAGGCAGGTTGCGACTTCATAATTAAGTAGCTTCTAACTGAGTTCCAGGATGCCCTGGGTCAGCCCTAGTACCCGCCGTGCATAGCTGGTAAGATAGGGATCCTTTCAAAGTGCGAGGAGCCTCGACTTAGGGAGGGGTGAAGACATGGGAGAGGGAGAGTTGTCGAGCGACGAGTCTTCGAGTGAGGCCGACGTCAATTAAGCGATCTTGGATTTCGGTGACCCTGCCTTTGTATAGATGATAGACCCAAATGTTTGTAATCTTTCAAATCAATGGTATAAATAAAAAGAGTTATTTTGGCATTTTCTTTCTTTCGTTTGCAATGTCCTTCGAGTCGAGCGCCGTTATTTATCTTAATAGATCGAGCAACCCACCTTGATCAAAGGGGTCGACCATCAATGTCATTTGAGTTACTTACGTTCATGGTTCTTGTTAGTTTGGGGGTCGGTCGACCCGGGTTGGTCGGCCTAGATCCCCTCGTTTTGGTCGATTTTCACCAATTGGGCTGGCTCACTCTTCAATGAGAAGAGAGTGGTTGGCGTCACTGTAGGAGATGGGATGTGACGTCAGTGGTACTTTAGTCGTTAGAGGCGTTTTGAATTTCAAACGAAAAGACGTGTGCCTTTAAGGAGGCGAGGTTTTTGATATTCATGAGGCAGTTTAGATCTGGGGCCCAACTTAGCTGTTGGTTCCGAAGTTGAAGCGTCCTACAGGAATAGACACGTAGTCCACTTAGGCCCCATTATATAATCCTCCCTATTTGGGGGAATTTCCTTCCCACACTCTAAAAATTTCGCCTGCTTTCTTCCTGCCAAAGCTTTTTCGAACCCTCGTCAATGGCTGTTCTCGCTTCTACTTCTGCTGACTGGATTGCCAAACTCAGGGCCTGGGAATCTACTACTGAGGAGAGCGACTTGGAGGGGGTCCAAGAGAAGTACGACCTCCCAGCAGAGTTCACCATTTCGCTGCCGGAGAAGGGCAATTTGATTTTGGATCACAGCGACGACAGGTCACCGATGTACAAGGCCCACTTGGATAGTGGGTTGCGTCTACCGCCCCCTCCTTTCGTGAAGAGGCTCTGCGAGCGCTTGGGGGTAAGCCCCTTGCAGTTTGCTCTGAACGCCATTGCTACTATCATGGTGTTCTTGGTGATTTGTCATCGTGTGGTGATGGCGCCGACCCTCTAGCTCTTCGGCAACTTGGTGATAGTGAGGTCGTCCAAGAAGGACGCTCACTTTTTCTTCGCATATGTGGGGGGTCAGTTTGTTGGCATCCCCGACTCCAATAAGGATTGGAAGAACAAATTCTTTTGGGTCTTCGGCGCCGACCCTATTCTAGCCTGCCGTTCTTGGCCGGAGATTGACAAGGATAGCTTGAAGAACCTCCCCCTCTCTGCCGATGAGAAGCTCAACTTGGAGAGGTTTCGGAACTACGCGGGGTCCAGGAGGGGTCATAATCTGTTCGACAACTCATCGCTATGAATGGCGGGGTTGTCGTTCGTTCGTCCAACCACGGAGGACGAGAAGAGGGAGAGGGAACTGCTTGAGGAGGTGGCACCCCCGCCCAGCGACCTCAAGAGCGAGAGTTCTGGCTTAACCAAATCCATGAAGGTGCAGCTCCCGAAGAAGAGACCCAGGGCCGTCGGTCTATCGGCGGCCGAAGAGCGACAGCTGGCGGCTAGTCTCGATGATGTGACAGCCAAGTTGTAGGGGAAGGCCCCAGCCACTTCGGCTGAGAAGCCGAAGAAGAAGAAAATGAAGACGAAGGGGAAGGTGAGGGCACTAGCACTAGAAGTGACGACCAAAGAACCGACAATCGCTGAGAGGACAGCCCCGGCTGAGAGGTCATCTCTAGGTCGAGTTGTGACCGCTTCCGAAATAGCACCTGCGACGCTTGACGAGGTCATCGCTGTGGAGTCGTCTCCAAGCGCGGGTGAAGCTCCCATGCCGATCAGCCAGGGAGTCGCTCCGACCGAGATGGAAGGTCTCGAGGGCTAAGCGGCAGGGGTCGCTCCCGTTGAGATGGGCAGGAGGGCGGGGAAAGAGCCAGCGGTCCCGAGCGGCTCATCTTTGTGGTCGCCCCTCTTGGGTGGACTCGAGAGCTTGGGGATCAACATCCCCTTCTTTCATAAGATTGGGGACACCGGCTTTTCCCACTAGAGAGAAGCCTGCGCCATGCTCATCAGACAGCTAGAGACGGGGTACTCGATAGGGGAGGAACCTCTTCCGGTGGACAGATTTTTGCCTGACAACTTCCTGCACAAGGAGGACTCCGTGTTCTCGTCGGGATGGGCGTAGGTCGTCGCCACTGGATAGTTCACCTTGCCGAGGGATAGGGAGTTCCTTAAGAACATACCCTCGGCCAGTCTGAGGTTAGCTTTCTTGAGTTACCAGACTCGGGGGGTTTTAGTGGTGGAGGAGGTATTTAGCTGTCTAGAGGACATGGTGGGTGTCGTCGACAACTTGTCGTCCAAGCTCGTCGAGGAGCAAGCGGGCTGGGCTGAGCTTGAGTAGAGGGTGGCGACGCTGGAGTCCGAGAAGGAGGGTGTCGATACCAAGTAGTGTGTCGAGTTAGAGGGGAAGCAGTCCACAATCGCTAGCCTCCAAACTCGCCACGCTAAGCAGTTGGCAGCCCTCACTAAGCTCAAGGAGGAGGCCGTCCAACTCAAGAAGAAAGCTGAGGGCGCCGAGTGAGAGGCCGCTGATTGGAGTTCGCAAACTATGCAGCTGGAGGAGCAGCTCACGGCTGCGGAGTTGGACAAGGGGTCGGCCGAAAAGGCTCTTGAGTCCGAGCGGCTCGCTCTCCAAGGTTTAAAGGCCGAGCTGGACGAGTTGAAAGTCGCTCATGAGACCGCCTTGGCTAACCTCAAATCAACCAAGGCCCGACTCGAACACATGTCGTCCGAGGAAGGAAAACAGGAGGTGGTTGAGGAGTATAGACAGGGGGCCATCGGTAAGGTCGAGCTGTCGATGGCCGTCAAGGCTGGCTTCGACTATCTGAGGGCCCAAATTCCTCCAAATACTAGCGCATCTTCCTCTTTCGCCTACCCCGCCCACGTTCAAAGTTCTCTACCCCTCCTCAAGGACTTAGAGCGGAGAGGAGCAGGCGTGCGACTTGACGTCGGCGAGGGGGAGGACGAGGAGGAAGAGGACAACGACGATGACGACGATGACAGCGACGACGACAGTGAGGAAGGAGACGGTGGTGATGGTGGCCAAGATTACACTCTTTTTTCCCCTTTTTTGTTTTGTTTTGTGGCCAACATGGCCGTTGTATACTTGTAATATGTTTTGTTAATAAAAGGAATTTTAGCGTTCCCGATCGAGTTCGTTTTTTGTTCTTACTCCCTTCTGCAGTGAATACGACCTCGACTTTGGGGGCAACCGCTGTCTGAGAAGCGGGAGAAGGGTTGTCTGGTATAATAAAGTGGTGGGTCTACCGACCCTAACGGTCTGGTCGGCCTAGCTGACGTCACACTCAGTTAGTGCTCAAGCTTGCGGGGGTTACGTTGGTACCCCACTACAAGTGTCACATAGACCCGATTTAGCTGGGGGCCTAAGTGAGAAAAACAAGGCGTTTCTGTAGTTCACGAGGTGACGTTTCGGTTTGCTGCATCCCAAGGTGACCCCTCGAGTCCCACGCTTTGACTTTGCCTATTTATTGTGGGGAGACGTGGCACTCCCGAGTTTGCCTATAAATAGGGAGTAATCCCCTTCACCTACCCCGCAGGGACCATGCCATTAGGGTTTAGAGTCAGGAGCTTTCTTGAATTTTCGTTGGGAGATGGCAAGAGGAAGTGCGATGGGAGGCTCCTCCCTGATACGCAATCCACGGGAGTTTCAAGCTGAAAACGTAGGTGGGAACCGTTTCTGCCTGTTGCCTGGGGGCAGATTGGCTTCCCGAAGAAGGTATGTCTTACTCAAACATGTGGGTTCCAAACTACATCGATGTAGGATTAGGGGGAACAACGTTACAAACACTTTTTGGCTGTGTTGTGCTGCTTGGATAATGTCTGCCTCGGGATTTTCGCATTGTCTTGGGGCTCTCTCATTAGTTTCTGCAAGTATTGCGACACGGCCCCTCGGAGTCTAGGGTTAGCATCGGGGGTGGGATGAGTCGTGGTGGTATCGAGGGTCTCGCACGAGGCGGGATAAGATCTTGGTTGCTGTCTTCGGGACCCTCTCGATTTTGCACAGGTACTGCGGTTCGACCTCACGGGTGAAGGTCGGAGGTCGTAACAGACCTCAGCCTCTCGAGGATAAAGGTTAGAGGTGAGGAAAGCAGCGAGATAGCCGACAGTGAAGACGATGAGGAAGTCATTTTTCAGAGTGTAGATTAGGACTTAGATTTTATTTATTTCCTACTTGTAGCAGTTGAGATGACTTTTGCAAATGAACTCGCAAAAATGCTTGTAATTGTACTTTGCTCAAATTATTAATGAAAAGCTGTGTTTTAGAAGATGTGACCAAAAACCTTATTTTCGTCTGTAATCCTTTTATCTTGACTCAGTCAACTCGGGTGGTCGACCGAAAAGATACGCCGACCTTTTCGGGTCATGATAGGCTAAGCATACGAAATATTATAATCCCATTAATCAGAAATCCAGTCGCCCTTGACGGGGCTTACAACTAATACACTATAAATCAACATGAGTCCAGCATTTCAAGAACCTGTAATTACTGAAGAAACAAAAGTATCCCGACCTCTCTAAGGCCTACAACCGATCGCGAGAATTTAGACAACACTTGCTTGGCCCCAGCGGGGTTTACCATTGTCGTTGGTAACACAACTAGGTCGGCTTTTGCCCGGCCATCGGCCAAGACAGGGCCCACGAATGACTTCATTAGAACCACATATGGCTATCTGGCGTTGGCTAGGACGACCGTCTGCTTTCCAGTCGAACATGCCCTTGCCTCAGTTAGTGCGGGAACAACGACTCCATAAGGGCGACCCGTGGGTCGGGTGCCTTGGGCTGTCGACTTATAGTCCGGTAGTCCCGGGTTCGTGACATGCCTGGCTTTGGGGTTGTCGACTTACAGGCCGGTAGTCCCAGACTCGCGACGTTCCCCAAACATTATTGGATGCCTTGGGCTTACATTGGTCCTAGGTCTTTTTCGGCATTGCTGATCGCTATTTTAAGGCAAAGAGCAAGCCTGGGTCGGCTCACGTGGGAGCGACGACTCCGCAGAGACGATGCGTGGGTCGGGTGCCTAGGACTTACGTGGTGCCTAGGTTTTGTACTCGGCATTGCTGATCTCTGTTTTGAGGCAAAGAGCAAGCCTGAGTCGACTCACGTGGGAGCGACGACTCCGCAGGGACGACCCGTGGGTTGGGTGCCTAGGACTTACGTGGCGCCTAGGTCTTGTACTCGGCATTGCCGATCTATGTTTTGAGGCAAAGAGCAAGCCTGAGTCAGCTCACGTGGGAGCGACGACTCTGCAGGGACGACCCGTGGGTCGGGTGCCTAGGACTTATGTGGCGCCTAGGTCTTGTACTCGGCATTGCCGATCTCTGTTTTGAGGCAAAGAGCAAGCCTAAGTCGGCTCACGTGGGAGCGACGACTCCACGGGGACGACCCGTGGGTCGGGTGCCTAGGACTTACGTGGCACCCAGGTCTTGTACTCGACATTGCCGATCTCTATTCGTTGTGGCGACTCAATTTAGAGTGGGCGAGCAAGCATGGGGAGCCTAACTCAACGTGGTCAGATAGCTCGACATCCACTTAGCGAATGGGTTTCGTTCCCTTCTTTGAGTGAGCAAGGTTCCCGGTTGCTACTGAGTGAGAAGAGTTCCTTGACTCAGCTAAACGAGGGGGATTTCTTGACTCGGCTAAGCGAGAAGAGTTCCTTGACTCGACATGGCGAGAAGGGTTTCTTGACTCGGATTAGCGAGAAGAGTTCCGCAGCTCGACTTAGCGAGAAGGGGGCTTTTGACTCAGTGAACGGGTTTCGCTTAGCTCGACTTCGATTGGGGAATTACCTCGGTTCGGTGAGAGGGGTTGAGCTACCTCGACTAGTCTGAGTTGGGAGCCGCACGATGTCGCTGCAGGGAGTCGGATTGCACTTTGATCTGGCCGAGTGTCCATTTAATGTTCCTTGCACAAATCACAGCAAGCAGCAGTAATCAGAAGTAGAATATCAGAGTTGTCATTGAAATATACATTGAATAAGATGTACAATGCAAAATTATTGACAAATTATTGACAAAATTTCCTGAGGTGCTCGATGTTCCATGGGTGTTGTAAGATCCTCCCATCTAGGCTTCTGAGTCGGTACGTCCCGGGGCGCAGCTCCTCCAAGATGGTGTAGGGTCCTTCCCATTTGGGAGCTAGCTTGCCACGCCCGGTGTCCTTGTCGAATGCCGCCTTTCTTAGGACGAGGTCTCCGACCCGAAATCTTCTAGGTCAGACTTTGCTGTTGTAGTATCGAGCAATCCGATGCTAGTTGACGACTTGTTTTAGTAGGGCAGTAGCTCGAACCTCATTGACCAGCTCCAGTTGCATCCGAAGCCCATCTGAATTTTTTTCTACGTCGAAGCGTTGGAGTCGGATGGTTAGCATGCCGACCTCCACAGGAGTGACCGCTTCTGCTCCGTAAGTTAGCATGAAGGGGGTTTCTCCTATAGAGTTCTTGTGGGTCGTTCTGCACGACCACAAGATGCTTGGTAATTCTTCAACCCAGTTGCCTACCGCCATGTCGACCTTCTTCTTCAGAGCCTGGAAGATGCATTTGTTGGTGGCTTCTGCTAGCCCGTTACATTGGGGATGGGCTACCGATGCGAACTTGAGTTTGATCCCCCATTCTTCACAGAAGTTTTAGAATCTACTGAACTGGGTGCCATTGTCATTGATGAAGGAGCGAGGAACGCCAAACTGGCATACGATAGATTTCTAAGTGAAGCTAGTCATGTTGCTCTCTCCAATCTTCGCTAATGGCTAGGCCTCGATCCACTTGGTGTAGTAATCGATGGTGACCACAAGGAATTTGCGCTGGCCCGACGCGAGAGGGAGTGGCCCCAGCATATCTAGGCCCTACTGGGTGAAAGGAATGGGGTTGAGGATGGAAGTGAGCTCGGTGGTAGTGGCTCTTGGGATTTCAGAACAGAGTTGGCATTTTCAGCATCTAGACACGAGCTTCTTGGAGTCGGCAATGATGGTCGGCCAATAGTATCCCTGCTGAATGACCTTCTGGGTGAGAGTTCTCACAACGGGTGGTTACCGCGGATGCCTTCGTGGATCTCCTTAAGGACGTACTCGGCTTCTGTCAGCCCAAGACACCAGAGATAGGGTCCGACCCCGCTGCTCTGATAGGACAACCTATAGAGTTGGTCGTCTATCACGAGATAGCAGCGAGACGTCCTCTGCAAGCTCTTTGCTTCTGCCGCACCTGAGGGAAGGTCGCCATTGACTAGGAACAGACGATTGGGTCCATCCAGTAGGCTTTTGTGGGAAGGTTGGCCTGCAACACTCCCGACGCTGCTTCTGCTATGCTGGGAACATGGAGAGTATCAGTGTAGACGGGCCTGGGGTCGCTAATGGTGCTGGTCAACGTGAGCTTCGACAAAGCATTGGCTCGGGAGTTGTTAGCACGGGGGACCTGGGCGATCTTGAAGTTGGCAAAGCGAGGGAGCAGGCTCTTGACAACTTCCAGGTAGCGAGCCATCCTTGCATCTTTGGCAGCATACTTGCCGTTGACTTGGTGAACGACCAGCTAGGAGTCGGTCAACGCATTTAGGCTTTCGGCTTTAGCTACCAGGGTGGCCCGCAGGCTGGCAATGAGTGCTTTATATTCCTCCTCATTGTTGGAAGCTTGGAATCCGAAGGCATTAGACTGCTCGATGGTCGGCCCTTCAGGGCTATGCATGACAATGCCAGCTCCACTTCCACTTTCACTGGACGACCCGTCCACTTTCAACTCCCACTAGGAGATGACTTCTGAGGGGCCGTCTGCCTGGTCGGGACATGAGGGAGGTGTTGTATGCTTCTTCGCCTGCTTGGGAGGTGACGGCTAGCGAGGATCACCAGCATCGGCCGAATCGCCACTGGGCAAGGTGGACTCAATGAGAAAATCAGCCAAGGCTTGGGCTTTGATGGTCATCCGAGGCTCGAATTGTACATCATATTCACTAAGCTCGATCGACCACGCGATCATCCTTCCCGACGTCGTCGGGCTACCCAGGGATTTCTTCATCGGTAGGCTCGTCCGCCCTATGATCGGGTGTGCTTGAAAATACAGGCGGAGCCTATGAGCTGTGGTGATGAGGGCAAAGGATGCCTTCTCAACTAGGGGGTAGTTCAGTTCTCCTCCCCTTAAAATCTGGCTGACATAGTAGACCGGTTTCTGGATATGGTCTTCCTCCCGGACGAGCACCGAGCTCACAGCTTCGTGGAAGACGGCTAAATACAGGTACAACGTCTCCCCCTCAAGGGGCTGGCTGAGGAGTGGCTTGGTGCTTAGGTAAGCCTTGAGATCTCTGAAAGCAACGCAGCACTCTTCTGTCCACTCTAACTTCTTCTTGGGGTCCTTGGTTCCCCTGAGGATCTTGAAAAAGGGTAGGCTTCTCTCGGCTGACTTGGAGAGGAAGCATCCCAAGGCGGCTATCTTGCCATTGAGCTTCTGGATATCCTTCATGGTGCGCGGCTCTGGGAGTCACTCGATGGCCTCTATCTTCTCAGGGTTGATCTCAATACTCTGCTACGTGATCATGAACCCCAGAAACTTTCTCGACTGTACCCCAAAAGCGCATTTCGTCAGGTTAAGCTTCATGCGGTAACGCCGGAGGGTGAAAAAGGTCTCCTCGAGGTCAGCAATGTGGGCAGACGCTAACCTCGACTTCACCAAAATATCATCCACATAGGCTTCCACGTTGCGACCAAGCTGAGATTTGAAGATCTTGTTGACCAGCCTCTGGTAGGTCGCTCTGGCATTTTTGAGACCAAATGGCATGACCTTGTAGCAAAAGGTACCTTGGTCAGTGATGAAGGACGTCTTCTCCTTGTCATACTCCGCCATGCGGATCTGATTGTAGCTCGAGAATGTGTCCAAGAAGCTCAGTAGTTCATGGCTCACACTCTCATCCACCAGTTGATCATTGCGGGGGAGAGGATAGCTGTCCTTGGGGCAAGCCTTGTTGAGGTCAGTGAAGTCGACGCACGTCCTCCATGTGCCGTTAGACTTCTTCACCAGGACGACGTTGCACAGCCACTCAGGATATTGGACTTCTCGAATGAAGCCGGCCTTCAAGAGTCGCTCGACTTCTTTTGATGCCGCCTTCTGTAGCTCCGGTCCCAAGTGCCTCTTCTTTTTCTGGACTGGCTTGCTGTGTTGGTCGATAGAGAGCTTGTGGCAGATGACGTCGAGTGAGATGCCTGGCATGTCCTCTGGGCCCCAAGCAAACACGTCAAGATTATTTAAAAGAAATGAGACGAGCCCACCTTTCAATGGCTCAGAAAGGCTGGATCCAATCTTGAGGTCTTCTTCCCTTCACGGTCGACCCGGACCTCATGAAGGTCCCCCACAGGGGTTGTTCGCTCTCACTCCATCTTCTTCTCGAGCTGGAGGGCTGGTTTTTTTTGGGCATGGCAGCCGCGACTCCTTTCCCCTTGGTGGAGAGTGTGTAGCAAGCTCTGGCCTCCTTTTGGTCACTCCTAACCATCCTGACTCCTCTCAGGGTGGGAAACTTGATCATCTGGTGGTAGGTGGAGGGAATAGCCCGCAAACAATGAAGAGAGGTTCGGCCGAGAATCACATTGTGGGCCGACTTGATGTCCATCACCACGAACTGGACATCGACAGTTGACTGGTAGGGAGGTCATCCCACGGTCAAAGGGAGGGTGATCAACCCCGCCAGCAACTGAGAGTGCCCTGTGAATCCGATCAAGGGACCCATGGAGGGCTGCAGCTTTGACCTGTCGATCTTCATGCGATTGAACGCATCTA
>JBAKGM010005115.1:0-12421 GCA_037177215.1 Asparagus racemosus | reverse complement strand
AATAATTATTAGCGGTGTATTTATTCATATAAAATAGATTATTAGGGTATTAAATTGTAATTAAAATGTGATTATCACTTGCCTATGTGTCTAAGTAATAAAAAAATGGTAAAAAATAGTAAGTCATAGCTCGTGAAATCATGAATATTAGGGTTCCAAGAACTTAATTGCCAATGGTTGGAAACAAATAAAAATGGCCAAACTTATGCGTTATTGTTCATGAAATCTTAAATTTGGCCCTTGTGAAATTGTTTTCCAATGGACCGAAACAACTAATTTGACTAAAAATTGAGCGTTATAGCTCATGAAATTTTTAATGAGTTTAAATAAATAAAAATAGCCAAAAATCATGAGTAATAGCTCATAAAATCATGAATTTTTAACTCAGAAATTTTTTGCTACTGGTACAAAATAATGAAAAATAACCAAAATTTGTGGGCTCATGAAATCGAGAGTTTTAGACCCACGAAATTATTTGCGAGTGCGTAGAAATGACTAAAAACTACAAAAATTATGAATTATTGCTTATGAATCCTAAATTTTGGACTCTATGAAATTCTTTGCAAATGGGCTGAAATGAACAAAAATGGCAAAAACTCAAGAGTTATAGCTCATGAAACTGTGAATGTTAGCCTTTGTGAAATTATTTGCCAGTATGTTGTAGCGATTAAATATGAGAAAAAATTATGGGGTATAACTCATAAAATCGTAAACTTTAGCCTTCGTGAAGCTATTTGTTAGCAGGTTGAAACAAATAAAAGTGACCAACAATCATGGGTAATATGTCATTAAATAATGAGTTTTTTACTCTGAGAAATTATTTTAAAATGGGTTGAACCAACTAAAATGGCCAAAATCATAAGTTATAATTTATGAAATCAAAAATTTTTGGCACCATGAATTATTTGTCAATGGGCCCCAAAACAAATAAAAATGATAAAAAATTATGGGTTATAGTTCATAAAATCTTGAATTTGGACTCTGCGAAATTATTTGTCAATGGGTATAAATGAATGGAAATTATAAAAATCGTGGGTAGTAGCACTTGAAATCATGAATTTGAACTCCGTAAAATTATTTGTTAATGTGTGGAGATGAATACAAATAACCAAAAATCATAGGTAATAACTCATGCAATAATGAATTTTTGTTTCTGATGAATTATTTTCTAATGGGTCAAAATAAATAAAAATGGCAAAATATCATAAGTTATAGCTTAAGAAATCGTGAATTAAGGACTCTATGAAATTACTTGCTAGTTGGTAGAAATAATTAAAAATGGCAAAAAAGCGTTGGTTATAACTCATGGAATCCTGAATTCTAACTCCATGATATTATTTGCTGATGGGCTAAATGAATAAAAGGTTTCCAAAAATTATGGGCTATAGCTCATGTGATCGTGAATTTGGGACTCCATGAACTTATTTGCCTAAAGGTAAAAAATTAGAAATAGCAACAAAAAAATCATGGTTTATAGCATATAAAATCATGAATTTTGGTCTCCGCAAATTATATACCACCGGGATGAAACGAATATGAATGGCAAATAATCATGGATTATAGCTCTTGAAATCATGAATTTTGGCCATCGCGAAATTATTTGCCAAAAGGTCAAAAATGAATGAAATACGCCTAAAATCTTGGGCAATAGCTCATGTAATCGTGATACTTGGACTCTACAAAACTATATTCTATTGGTCGAAACAACGAAAAATAACTAAAAATAATAGATTATAGTTCATGAAATAGTAAACTTTGGACGCCATAAAATTATGTTTCAATGGGTAGACATGACTAAAAATGTCCAAAAATCATGGGTAATAGGTCATGAAATCATGAATATGGACTCCATAAAATTTTTTATCATTGGGTCAAAATGAATAAAAATAGTCAAAAATCCTGGGTAATAGATCATGGAATCATGAATTTTTCACTCAGAAAATATTTGCTAATGGGTCAAAACAACTGAAAATAGTAAAACATTAAGGGTTATAAATCATGAAATTATGAATTATGGACACACAAAATTATTTTTCAAGTTTTTCAAGGGTCGAAATGACTAAAAATGTCAAAAATTTATGAATAATAGCTCACAAAATTGTGATTATTGAACTCCATAAAATTACTTGCCAATTAGTCAGAATGACTAAAAATGACAAAAAATAGTGAGTTATAGCTTGTGCTCTGGGAAATTATTTGCCTATGGGTCGAAATAAATAAAAATGGCAAAAAATCATGTGTTAGAACATGAAATCTTAAACTAGGACTCCGCATAATTATTTGCAAATGGGTCGAAACAACTAAAATTGATCAAAAATCATGGGTAATAGCTCATTAAATTGTGAATTTGGACTCCGCAAAATTATTTGCTAATGAGTTGAAACAAATAAAAAAAGGGCAAAGAATGGTGGTTAATAGCTCATGAAAGCATGAATTTTTAATTTTGAGAATTTATTTGCTAATGTTTCAAAACAGCTAAAAATGGCTAAAATCCTAATTATAGCTTATGAAATCATGAATTTTAAATTCGGTAAAATTATTTACCAGTAGGTAGAAATGACTAAAAATTTATAGGAAATCATGAAATTTGATCTACACGAAATTATATGCCAATGGATCGAAATGAATAAAATTGACCAAAAGTTACGGATTATAGCTCATGAAATCTTGAAGTTGTGCTCTACCAAATTAGTTGCTAATGACCCAAAACGAATAAAAATGGCCAAAATTCGTAGGTAATAGCTCATGGAATCATGAATTTAGACTTCACGAAATTATTTGTCAATGGGTCGAAACAAATAAAAAATAGCAAAAAATCATGGGCTAAGCTCACGAAACTGTGAATTTTAAACTCTACGAAATTATTTGCCAATGGGTACAAATGATTAGAAATGGCCAAAATTTATGGGTAATAACTAATGAAATCTATAAAATTATTTGCAAATGGATCAAAGTGAATAAAATTAGCCAAAAAAAAGCTATAGCTCCTGAAATTATGAATTTTGGACTCTAAGAAGTTATTTGCTTATGGATAGAAATAACTAAAAGTGGCTAAAATTGTAGGTAATAGCATATGAAATCATGAGTTTGTTAGCCTCCTTGAAACAAATTTGCCAACAAGGCAAAACTAATAAGAATGGCAAAAAATCATGGGCTATGGTTCATGAAATTATGAATTTTAGCATTTGCGAAATTATTTATCTAAATTTCAAAAATGAATAAAAATCACCTAAAATCCTGGGTAATGGTCCATGCAATCATGAATTTGGACTCTATGAAATTATTTGCCAATAGGTTAAAATATCTTAAAATGACAAAAATCATGGATTATAGCTAATGAAATTGTAAAATTTAGACTTCACAAAGTATTTACCGATGAGTGAAAATGATAAAAAATAGCCAAATCATGGGTTATAGCTCATGAAATCATAAATTTTGGACTCCACAAAATTATTTCTCAATAGGTAAAAATGACAAAGGACCAAAAATTATGGGTAATAACTCATGGAATTATGAATTTAGACTGAAAATGATTAAAATGGAAAAAAACCATGGATTAATCTTATGAAATCGTGAATTTTAAACTCCGCAAATTTTTTAAAAAATATGTTGAAATGAATAAAATGACCAAATATCATGGGTAATAGCATACGAAATCAAAATTTTTGAACTCCTCGAAATTATTTTCCAATGAGTCAAAATAAATAAAAATTGCTAAAATTCATGAATTTCAGACTCCACAAATTTATTTGCCAATAGTAAAAATGTCTAAAAAATCATGGGTTATAGCTTGGGAAATTGTGAATTTTAGACTATGGGAAATTATTTGCTAATGGATCGAAACTACTAAAAACCGCCAAAAATCATGGGTTATAGCTCTTGAAATCATGAATTTTCGTCTCCATAAAATTATTTGTCAATGGATAGCAACGACGAAAAATGTCTAAAATTCATTGGTTATAACTAGTGAAATCGTGAATTTTTACCTCAGTGAAATTATTTACTAATAGGTCAAAACACCTAAAAATGATAAAAAATCATGGGTTATAGCCCAAGAAATTGTGAATTTTGCATTTGCCAATGGGTCGAAATGATAAAAAAAAATAACTAAAAGTCAAGGATTATAGCTCACGAAATCATGAAATTTAACCTCCATGAAACTATTTTCTAACCGATCAAAATGACTAGAAATGGCATTTAATCATGGGTTATACCTCATGAAATATTGAATTTTAACTCGACAAAATTTTTTGCCAATGGATTGACACGAATAAAAATTACTTAAAACACGAGTAATAGCTTGTGAAATCATGAGTTTTGGACTCTATGAAATTATTTACCAACGTGTAGAAATGATAAAAAATAGCAAAAATAGTAAGTTATAGCTCATGAAATCTTAAATTTTAGGGTTCTATGAACTTAATTGCTGATGGATCGAAACAAATAAAAATAGCTAAAAATTATGTGTTATTGTTCATAAAATTTTAAATTTGGCCTTTGTGAAATTATTTGCCAATGGACCGAATAACTAAGTGTGACCAAAAATCGAGGGTTATAGCTCATGAAATTGTGAATTTGGACTCTACGAAATTAATTGCTAATGAGTTGAAATAAATAAAAATGGCAAAAAACTATGGGTAATAGGTCATAAAATTATAAATTTTTGACTCACAGAAATTATTTACTATTGGGGCCAGACAACTAAAAATGACCAAAAATTATGAAGTCATAAAATCGAGAGTTTTTGACCCCCCACGATATCATTTGCCAATGGGTAGAAAAAACTAAAATTTTAAAAAAAAACATGGGTTATAGCATATGAATGCTAAATTTTGGACTTTATGAAATTATAAGCAAATGGGTTGAAATGAACAAAATAGCCAACAAACGAGGGTTATGGCTTATGAAATCGTGAATTTTAGCCTCAGTAAAATTATTTGCTAGTCAGTCGAAATGACCAAAAATGGAAAAACATTTATAGAATATAACTCATGAATCATGACTTTTAGCCTCCGTGAAGTTATTTGCTAGTGGGACAAAATGAATAAAAATGACAAAAAATAATGGGTAATAGGTCATAAAATTATAAATTGCTTACTCTGAGATTTTTTGACAATGGGTTGAAACAACTAAAATGGCTAAAAATGTAAGTTATAACATATGAAATCATGAATTTAAAATACCACAAAGTTATTTGCCAATGAGTCGAAATGAATAAAAATTACCAAAAATCATGGGTTATAGCTCTTGAATTTGGACCCCATGAAATTATTTGTTAATGTGTCAAAATGGATAAAAACTACAAAAATTGTGGGTAATAGCTCATGCAAATCTATTTGTCAATGGGTGGAAATGAATAAAAATGGCCAAACATCGTGGGTAGTAGCTCATGGAATAATAAATTTGAATCTCTGAAAAATTATTTTCTAATGGGTCAAAACATAAAAATAGCCAATAATCGTAAGTTATAGCTCTAGAAATTATGAATTTTGGACTCTATAAAATTATTTGCCAATTGGTGGAAACCATTATAAACGGCCAAAAATTATGGGTTATAGTTCATGAAATCCTTAATTTTGTCTCCGTGAAATTATTTGCCAATGGGTTAAATAAATTAAAATTTTCTAAAAATCATGGGTTATAGCTCATGTGATCGTGAATTTGGTGCTCGCCTAAAGGTAGAAAAAAAACAAAAAATAGCCAAAAATCTTAGGTTATAGCACATGAAATTATGAATTTTGACCTTCACAAAATTATTTGCCTAGGTCCAAACGAATAAGAATGGCAAAGAGTCATGAGTTATAGCTCTTGAAATCATAAAATTTGACCTTCATGAAATTATTTGCGGAAAGGTCAAAAATGAATAAAAGACACTTAAAATCTTGAGCAATAGCTCACGCAATCGTGAATGTGAAACTTGAACTCCACAAAATTATTTTCTAATGGTCGAAACAATGGGCAATGGCTAAAAATCATGGGTTATAGCTTAGGAAATCACAAAATTTGGACTCTACGAAATTATTTGCAATTGGTAGTAAGACTAAAAATATCTAAAAATCACGGGTAATATAGCTCATGAAATTATGAATATGGACTCTACAAAATTATTTGTCAATGGGTCAAAATGAATAAAATTAGTTAAAAACCATTGATAATGGGTCATGAAATAATGATCGAAGAAATTATTTGCCAATGGGTCGAAACAACTGAAAATGGCCAAAAATTATGGGTTATAGCTCATGAAATTATGAATTTGGAACTCTACAAAATTATTTCTCAAGGGTCGGAATGACTAAAATTGACTAAAAATCATGGGTTATAACTCATTAAATTGTGAATATTAGAGAATAAAAAATTATTTACCAATCAGTCGAAATGACTAAAAATGGTGAAAAATAGTGCGCTATAGCTCATAAAATCATGAATTTTGGGCTCCAGAAAATTATTTGCCTGTAGATCAAAATAAATAAAAATGCTAAAAAATTATGGGCTATAGCTCATTGTTCACGGGGAAAGTCATTCCGATTGTCATTGATTCGAATCTGTTACAGCTTGTTTTGCTTACAACGAAATTCAATAAAAATCTCGCCTTTTTATAAGGCTTACAACGAGAATCGAATAAAGATTACAACTTTATCGCCCTGGTTGAACAAACGTGGGATCCGTTTATCGGATCCTCACTTGCGTGGGATCTTGGCCTGTGCCGGGGACTCTTTTATCTGTCCGTGGACCATGCGTGATCGGATTTAGGTACTAGATCTACAGATCTACGGTGATTATTTCGTGAAGAAAATAAACATCGACGGGGATCAACTCACGAAGGAGATGATCGCCGGAGTGGGTGAAATTGACAAAGCGAAGTCACACACTGGCCCTGAGATTAAGACGAAACTCAATCCAGAGGGCGGATCTGATAGATCTGACCTAGATCTGGACTTTGATCTGGTCTGAATCTACTATGAATCGCCTCCTCGCTGTGTAGATCTGAGTTGTGACGAGTTCGTCGCTTGCACGGGATCTGGATCTGAGTTTTCTTCTTTAGAAATGCTCAGATCAGTGCAAAAGCCCTCGCGGATCTAGCCTCAGAGCTCCCCAATTCCAACCCCTACAACTGAACCCCCCTGGCCTATTTATAGGCAAATGAGAGGGGGGAAAGCTTTTTGGCCGGGCACCTACTGGTGCCTTGACACTGTGACAGAGGCACCGAGGCACCAATTGGTGCCTCGGCCATGCCGAGGTACTCATTCAGTGCTTTGTTAGGACATTTTTCTGGCATTTCTTCCCATTGTGTCGCCGTTGTGTCGAGTTCGCGTCCGATTGATTTTCTCATTGACGCGGAACTCCATCGGTTCGATCCCGTCAACGTTTGAGTCTGATTCCATCGATCCAAGTCTGATCTCAGAGTTATCGGAGTGCGATTGGTTCTCTTTGCTGACTTGTACACCTCGCCGACCACGTTGTCAATGGTCCACAACAAGTCCAGGGAAAAAAATTTTCCCATGGCGCTGCCCCGGACCCGCAAGAGGGCCGCTGCCCCCTTGACTCCCTGCCTGATAACTAGCTAGCGGGACCGCCAAAAACTCTGCGTAGAGCATCAATGGTCGTGGGGTAGCAATGGTTCACCGTTGCATCGTTGGATGGGTCGTCGATTGTCAATCTCACAGTCACGAGTCATGTTCACGTACTTACAAGCATTTTTCAACGCCTATATAGGTGGGCTTAAAAGAAAATTGGGTTCGCTTATCGGCTTTATGGATAAAAAAAACTTTTTTATTTGTTATTATCTTTAACTACAGTGAACTGATGTTGCAAAGTTGTGTAAATTTTTAAACCCGTGAAGTATTTTGTACTTCAGATAGATTTTTGAAGTGTTGAACTTAAAGGCAAATTGGGTTGGAACATTGGGTTTGGAAATAAAAATATATTCACTCATGGTTTCTTTTAAGGGGGTGTTTGGTTCACCACTTTTGGGAAAGGTTTTTGGAAAATGGCAATTTTGTAAATAAAAGTTTTCCTATAATTGAGTTTTCATGTATTTGGTTCACTCTAGATTTATGGAAAACATTTCCTAAAAAGTACAGAATAGTTAGAAAATAACTTCCGAGCTTTTTGAGAGAAAATCTCATGGAAAACTGACAATACTATTAAAAAAGTAATAAACCCGTACTTTTTTACTTATTTTGAACCCAAGAAGAAAATTTGCGAACTAAAGGAGGCTTTGAAAGCCGAGAGGCAAAAGCACATTTATGAAACTGAGCTATTATCTGCCACTAAGGATGAACTTAGCGAGAAGCGGGAGATCGTCAAGGAACTACTTCACCAACAAGAGAGCCTCCAACGAGCTAGGGAGGAGTCAAAAGCTGCACTTGACAAGATTTTAAAAGAGGAAGCGAAATTGGCACAAGATCAAGCACATCCAGAAGATGCAATCAGGGACAAGATTTGATCAAGTGATACTCCCTAGACTTTTAGATTTTAGCTTATTTGCTTTATTTTTTAAAGAAGATTGTTATGAGAAACTTTTATCTCCTTTTTTTTTGAACATTTTGCTTGTTTTGCTTTTCTTTGCAAACAACGTCGAATAAAGTTATACTGAATGTATTAGATAACCAATGCTTTGCATACGTGCCATAGCTGTCTACTGATTAGTAACAATACTCAAAAAGGTTTGCTGTTGTTGATACAATTCTCCTGCAAAAGTTCCCATCAAAGAAATTGCTGAAAAGAACCTGGGTATCCAAAACTGCAGAAAAGCCCCCTTTTTTTAGAATTGCAGAGATGGCCCTGTCTCTGTCTAAAATTACAGAATTGACCCTGTCTCTGCCCAAAATCGGAGAAATGACTCTGTTCCTGCCCAACATTGCAGAAATGACCCTGTCTCTGCTTAGAATTGCAGAAATGACCTTGTTTCTGCCCCGAATTGCAGAAATGACCCTGAGACGTGCAGAATTCACAAACTGCCCCCCTTTCATTATATTTTGGCTTTTGCAGGTAATATTCGAACCATGGCAATCATCTAGGTCTCATTTGGAACTCAATTATTTAATTTGAGTTGTCATTCTTTCTGTGAAGTTGTCACATGATTTAGGATTCAACTCGTGTGATAAATACAAATTTTCGGGCTGTTTTGCAAAACTGAGCTGATCAGGGTATTTTCTGCAAATTCTTGACTGTTCAAGAGGTTATTCTGCAAATTCTGGACAGATCAGGGCTTTACGGTAAATTCTGAACTCTTTTGAAATTTCTGGAATTTTCAGGACAGAACAATAATTTCTACAGTTTTATCAGGAATTAAACCACAAATGTGTATTGTTTTTGCCGTTTCCTTTATTTCTTTTTTGGGATTGGGCCGCAAATTAAATTTCCTTTGGGGGGTGTAAGCGACAAATTTTGCAATTCTCCGAAGACTGGATTGCAACTTGTTTTCCTTGTATGTTTTAGGGTCTCTTTATAATACATTTAAAGATAAGAGGGTTATTTTGTCATGTGAAAATTGGGATGTTATTATATGATCAGAGACGTGGCTTAATATGGTGAAGGGCTACGTTGTGAACAAGTATTCTTCATTGTATCCTTCCAGCAAGTTATGTTCTTTTAGGAATCCTCATGTAAAAAGAAAACGTGGGCATTAAGCACTCAAATTTATTTACAAATTTATCCTATAACTGGATTAGAATTTCCCATCAAATTCCAATTCTTTTCTCATTCAAATTCTTACAAGGCTCTATAAATTAGCAATATGGTCATATGCTTGAATATTAAGAATTGACGCTGCATTGGAGAGAAACGGATTCACTTGGTGGAAATCATAAGAAGTTGACGAGATTGCCACCTGAAGGTATAATCTCCCATATTATTTGTCGGACTGTGATAACGTGAATCCCTTAATTCATAGTGTTTTTTTTCCCCCTCTTGCTCTTAGCATGCGCATTTAGAATAATCCGTTCTTTTATCTATAATTTTTAAGTTAAGAAAATGAATTTTTTTTTTTTTTTTTTTTGCTGTAAGAAAACATTTTGCTTATGGTTCATCCTTATCTTTGAAATTAGACTCGAAGTTCAATTTAATAGCAATATAAACTTGATGTTTCAGCTTTCTCGTAATCATGACGGGGAGATAAAAATCAGAAACTGTCATCAACTCTGCCCTTCCCCATCCATTAAAAAAATGATTAACTTAGTTGTACACCATATATTTCGGAGTCGCGCATTGATTTTTTTTTTTTTTTTCTCTCTTTTTTTGTCCAAACAATTGCCACAATATTATAAGATCAACTCAGAAAATTAATGGGTATCGAGAAGTACTGTGACTCCGAATGAGTACGAAGACTCGAAGGGAGTACAGAGACTCCAAAAGAGTGCAAAGACTCCATGATGAGTGCAAAGACTCGGATTTTGGGGGAGTGCAGCGACTCTGAATGAGTGCAGAGACTTGGATTTTGGGGGAGTGCAGAGACTCCAAAAGAATACAGAGACTCCAAAAGAATACAGAGACTTTATAATGAGTGCAGAGACTCAGATTATATTTTCTTATACGGCTGATGTTGTTTAGATGGGATAAGACAATTCCTTTTTTCTCTTTCTCCTTTTTTTATATGGTGGCTGATCATTTTTTATTTTTATTTTTTGTGTTGCTCCTTTGATGAAGTAGGAGAGAGAGAATGGAGGAACTCCAGTTAAGAGAAGCGGACAAATCAAAAAAATAATCAACTTGAACTTGAAAATTTTTATTTTTCACAACAAGAGGCAGAGGTCGCCGGCTTTTGTCGCTGGACTTTTTATCAAGGGCTCTTTTTTTCTCCTTTTTTTGTTTACAGATGGGATGGGGTGTATGTATAGCATTGGGACTTAGGTGGGGATTGGATAAAGATTTGCTTTTGTTGGATAAAATGAAATTCAAGCAATCAACTTGAGGTTATCTCTTTGGCCATCTCTTAATCTATCAACGTCATTGTTTTAAAGAATTTTTTGTTTGAATTGGTTAAAACTTATTTGATGACCTAAGATTAAGTTTGTATCATAATCTCTATATTATTTTAAAATTGAGTCAAATAACTGAAATAAAAGCAAACACCACACAACACCAAGATTTTACGTGATCTGCTTTTGTAGCCTACATAAATAAGCGAGATTAGAAAGAATTATAAAAATCATATTTCAAAGAAGTGATGCAGTCCTGATAAGGCTTCAACCAAATCAAAATTGCAAAAGTTGAGGAAAGATAGAGAGAACACAGATGAACGGCCACAGCCAAATAAGTAGGGTTTTATTCTTCAAAAAACTACATCTATACATCCAAAAAAGAGTCTTTTATAGTCATATCTTTCTAACTAAAAAAAATATCTTTCAAACTAAAAATTAAAAAATGCCAAAAATTAGAAATATCCTTCTACAAGGAAAGAGGAAAATTCATATCAATTTCCAGCTATAGGATTAGAATGTAATATCATGAAAGAATACAGATAATATTGTCAATGAAAAGTTTTTTTTTTCATAACTCCCACGTTTAAAAGGAAGTTTGATATGACATGGATGGACAGGAAAGTGTGATATGATATGGAAGGATACTTCAAGCTTCAACCTCAAATCATTCATGGGTTTCCAAATTACATATGCTCAAACACGTAGAGACATGACAATCCCGTTCCTAGGATCCGAGTGGCCAATGTCTAATCTTCTTGGCTCATTATTGCATATTGCTTTGGAATTTAATTGCAGACGTGGCCTACTGAAATGAGAATGCAGGTGCTGCGAGAACAACCTGCATACAAGCTAAGAACAAGCACCCAATAAGATCTCCCTACTTCCCACGAGATAGCTTGGAACTTCGTTCGCTCGCATGCGAAGTGTTATGATAGAGTTTATACTCCTGGAATGAGAGGCTAACTGCTCAGATATGACGGGCAATGGAAATGTGAGGTGAGGCTGCTGAAAATTAATATTATGTCTGCTCATCAACTGGGTACTGATTGAAACGAGAATTAATCCTCACACCTAACTATATATGTATGAGTTAACGTAATGGAGGATAGGTTAGTCATATTTTAAATGACAGTAATCTCCTAACAAATAAAAAAGGTACATACTCAAAATATTTCTTTAACATAAAATGAGAGTGGTTTTTTATTCCACATGTGACAGATTTGGAGGGGGAAGAAAGTTAACATTTGGATTTGGAGGGTAAGTTCCAAATGGAGTAGCATTGTGGGGTATATATGCAAAAACATCTTTTTCTTTAGTAAAACAAATTGATGCGCACCCTTTCAATACTTTATTTAGGCCTGTCCAAAAAGCCCGTCGGCCCGGGCCCGGCTCGATACCCGGCCCGGGTATGGCCCGAAAATTCCGGGCCAGGCCGGGCTACGGGTCCGAACACGGGCTGGATCGCTGGCGTCCAGCCTGGGCCCTACCCGGCCCGAAAC
>JBAKGM010005024.1:0-12426 GCA_037177215.1 Asparagus racemosus | reverse complement strand
AAGAGAAGTCAAATCAATCTTCTCTTCCTCTGTAATCGAGAGAGCTCGGTTGTAATTCATTAACATTCAATCGAAAACAAAACTTTTTCGACGCTACAGTCACCAGGTCGGTCAAGCTTAGTGAGCATTATGTGTAGTTTGAGCCAAGGATGACCATTAAGGCCCAGGCCTTGACCAACTTCCTGATAGAGTTGACCTCTTCAGACAACGAGCCATCATCACCCTTGCCACCAACCCAGCCTGAGACGTCAACATCCCGCGCTGTTAAGGCACCTACTCCTCGGACGCACCGCATCCCTGAGCATGACTCACCAGAGTTCACCTCTTAGTGGTTGATACAAGTGGACAGGTCCTCAAGAGGAGGTAGCGGAGGTAGGGTCATCTTGCGTAGCCCCGACGGGTCAATGCACGAGTACTCCATCGCCTTCAATTTTTCTACCTAGAACAACAAGACCAAGTACGAAGCCCTCTTGGTGGGTCTTCGGGCCACCTTAGCAGTCAAGGCTAAGCATGTCTACATCCTAGCCGACTCCCAACTTGTTGTCCACGAAGTAAAAGGAGAATATGTGGACAAGGACGCGAAGATGATCTTATATTTGAAGGTGGCCAAAGAACTGTTGAGCAAATTCACTAACTTTTGGATCGCCCAAGTCCCCCACGCCCTCAATGCTCGGGTGGATGCCTTATCCAAGCTTGGGTCCACCAGATAAGGGAACAATTTTGGGCCCATATACACAGACACCCTTGGGTGCCCTAGTATCATGGATACCTTAGCTCAGGTCATGCAGACCGAGATGCTTCAGGAACCTTGTTAGATGGATCCACTTATCCAATATCTAACAGGGAGGCCTCACCTATGAATGCCACTGAAGCTAGGAGCCTACAAAGGAATGCACGGCGATATCTCTTGCTTGATAATCAGCTTTATCGAGTGTTGTACTCTAGTAGTGGTGTGGGGAACTATCTTTGTTGTCTTCGACCTGCAGAGGCTAATTATGTTCTCATGAAAATCCATGAAGGGACTTGCGAGAATCATCTAGGGGCCAGAGCTCTCACCTAGAAAGTCATTCGCCAAGGATATTATTAGCCCGCCATCCTAGCTGAATCTAGGAAGCTCATCTCCCAATGCAAGAAATGCCAATTCTTCTCGAGCATCCCGCGAGCAGTAGCCACTGAGCTCACCTTCATTTTGAGTCCAATTCCATTTGCTCAATGGGTATTAGATTTGTTGGGGCCCCTCCCCATAACCTCTGGGTAGCGAAATTTCTGATCGTTGTCATCGACTACTTCACCAAATGGATCATGGCCAAGCCTTTGGCCAAAATTGGTGAGAGCAACATCACTAGCTTTGTGTAGAGATCTATTGTCTACCGATTTAGTGTTCCCCTCTTTATCATCACCGACAACGGTACCCAATTTGATAGCAGAGGCTTTCAAAGCTTTTCAGGGTAAGACCAAGGCACATCATCAACTCGGTCGGCTTCGACTCAAAATACCTTGGTACCTTTTCAGGGTAAAACCAAGGCACATCACCAATTCAGTTGGCTTCGACTTAAAATACCTTAGTATTATCCATGAGTAAAACCAAGGCACTGCTTTGACAAAAGACCTTGGTACCCTCTCAGGATAAAACTAAGGCACTTCAATCAGCTGGACCGACTACGACTCCAAAGACATTGGCATCATCCTAAGCTAAAGGCACGTACAACTAAAGACCTTGGTGCCCTACAGGGATAAAACTAAGGCACGCGCCCACGCGGCCGACTCCAATCCCAAGGCAAGTACAATCAAAGACCTTAGCATCATCCTAAGCCTAAGGCACACGTCAAAGACCTTGGTACCTCTCGGGATAAACTAAGGCACACTAACTACTCAGTCTACATGACCCCCCCCCCCCAAAGAATTTGGTACCTACCTAGGACAAAACCAAAGCCCATCTACAACATGAATTAATCGAAACATCACAAGTAAATCTATGGGATGGAGCCGAGAAGGGACTCACCGCCAACACAATTGAGTCACCTTAGCCCTAAAAATCAAACATATTTTAGTTACAAATCTCAAAACAAGGAAAAACTATACATAAAATGCCAATACAAAGAACAAATATGTGCCAATCAAGAAGACAAAAAATAGTTTTTCATTCATAATCAAGGCATTTACATAACTGTTCACAACTATGTTTACATCAAGAAAACAAAAAAAGAGAAAGATACATCACACGCCTAGGGAGCTTGGCTCAGGTCAGGAGTTGGACTGGGGAGAGTAGCACTCGTCTTGGGTGCGGGAGTCAGCTGAGCAGCAGCGGTGGCAACTTCATCTTGGTCATCCCCTAGCTCCTCGTCTCCTTCATCCTTGTCATCCACATCCAGCACTATTTCCCCTCCCTTCATCTCTATCTCTTTGAGAATGTCAAGGCGATTGGTGACACAGGAGGGGTAATAGAGGTGATCTAGGCCAGGTATGGATTCACGAGGGAGCAGCTCCAGAAGATAGTCTACGCTAGCCTTGAAGGCTAATGACACTTCCACCTTGGCTGGAGGGCTATCGTGGTATTTCTCCATGATCTCCACTTTGTAGGCCTCTGACTCTAAGAAAGCGAGTCGACCATTCAGAGTTTGGATGGTCGCCAGAGTCCCTTGATGGGCTGATCACTCCTCCTCGAGATCGATCTTCAAGTTCTAAGTAGCCATGCGGTCTGACCGATCGCGCTCCTAGGCATCAAGCCTCTCACGCTTATTGCCCTCGACCTCTTCAGTCAGATATTTGATTTGGCCATCCCGCTCGAGGATCTTGTGCAGGAAATGGCCAATCCCCTCCTTGAGCTTAGCAATTGTGGCCGACTGCTTACTACAATGAGCCTAAATCCCCTTGACCATTTCCTCCCACGTCAACAACTCCCGACGCCACCTGCCCTCACTCTAAGTCCAAGCCACCCGCTCAGCCTTTAAGACCTTGACTCTCTTCTCAGCCACTTCTCTAGCTATCCTCTCGTCCTCTAGTGCCTTGTTAAAATTGTCGGGGAGGCTTTGTGCAAGCTCGAGCTAAGAAAATAACTATTGCTCAACCACAACCCCCCATAGCAAGTAACTCTTGAGAGCTTGGTGGAGGTCGACACTAGGCATCTCCACGAGAAAAGTTGTCATCCCTAGGAAGGGAGAACTTCTCCAGCGCTTAGGACTGAATCGTCCAAGATTCAATGACCGAGCTTCTCTTATTGAGAGGCTTCTTAGGGATAAACTTGTTATCCTCGAATGGTTCCTCATTGTATAGGGGGACTTCCCCCAAGGTGCCCGTCACATGGCCTGGGCCTTCCCCTACACACCGGGGTTGAGCTCGTCGTTGCGATGGTGGAAGGGCCACTTGAATCCGCCCTCAGGGACTAAAGTTGTATCATCCCTCGTTGAAGCATCAGCCACCTGAAGCAAGGCTGCCTCCTCTACGGCTGTCCCTGGCGCTTCGGTAGGCTTCCTACCCGGCCTATGGGTAGGCTCGGGAAAAGGAATCGAAGCTGTCAACTCCCCCATCCAGACTTCAGCCTAGATAGGCTCCACCACCTCTTCTTCCCCCTCTAGCCGAGTAGGAGAAGACTCATCTAGGATGACTATCTCAGCCAGCTTGGAAGGGGGGATTTCTAGACTAGACCATCCCTGGGACTCGGAATAGAAACGCCTACCTCCGCCGCTCCCACCGAGTCAACTTGGGCCGACTCAATGATTCCATAAGCCTCTCGGCCTCTGCCCAACCTCCTCCTCTTCTTCTCTGACTTCTCAGCATGAGCAATGGCACTCTGCCCCGCTAATCGAGCCTCAATTTCGACGATTTTAGCTACTTCCATCTTCAGTCCTCAAGAGTAAGCTCCTTCCTCAACCGCTTCTTGGGCCTTGTAGTTGAGCCCAGCTTTGTCAAAACTGGGTCTGCGCCCTCCAAATATTTAGTGGAAGAGCCAAAACTACCACTCGGATGGTATCGGCCTCAGTCAGTGGGTCTCTAGAAATGCTAGCCACTCGAAGAGTGGGGACTCAAAGATATTGTTAATCTCTCGTGACCCAGCATACAGCTGAATTTTCTCAAGCTTTTGCCTCTCCTCGGTCGAAACCTGGTACGGATTCAGCGCATCCTTTTTGATCTCTAGCCAAGTAGGGTAGGCCAGAATGGGGTCTGCTCCAAAGAGCCACATGAACTTCTCCTTCCAATCTTTGTTGGAGTCAGGAGTATTCGACACGAGCTTGGAGCTGCCCATGTTCTAGAAGAAATAATGCCCCTCCTTCCTCATCATCTTGACGCTGACAAAGTGGCTGAACAAGTGCAGGCTCTGATAGACACCAACTCTATGACAGATCACCTCAAACCCCACCAAAGTGGCGATGGAGTTTGGCATGATCTGTGAAGGCAACACCCCCAAGGCTTCACACACTTGGCAAATGAATGGGTGAAGCAGCAATCGGAGCCCGTACTCCAAGTGCTTCAAATAGATCAGTGACCTATCACCGCCGTGGTGGTACACTGACTTAGCCCTATAAGGTGCCAACAGTGTAAACGCTTTGGGGAGATCAAAGCGCTCGTAGTAGGCCTCGAGCTCTGTTGTGCAGATCTTTGAGTGGAATGGCCAGAGGAGATTAATTCTCATCTCATTGTGACTGGTAGCGAGAGCGTTGGAAGCCATCAAAGATTGTCAAAATTAAGAGCAAAAAGCACTCAAAACAATGGTGGGATTTAAGAAGATAGGGCAAAAGTTTGTAAAAAAATCCCATCCACAACGAAGAGATATATATATATAGGCTCCAACAGTGACACATGTCTAGATTAGAATGGCCGACTTGATCCCAAATGGACAGATGAGATCGAACTTGAAAACCGAACATCAACCTGTTGCCTTCCCCATAAATGCCCCTGGAAATTTGCTAATCGACAATTGTTCAACTTCAACTTAGGTCCAACCCATCAGATTGGAGCAATCAGCCCAATAGACTGACAACTTGCATGGTCGACTAAAAATGCGGTGATAGTCAGCCCTCAATAAGGTCGACACGAACAATAGGGAAACTTACCTATTGTTAGCAGGTTGAATCAAGTTAGTTCAACCTCTCCAATCTAGCATCTTTTCTAAGTACGGAGCCTACAATCTTCGCTGAGCTGACTCTAAAATCGAGTCATCCCAGTTCATAAACACAAAAGAGTATAATTCAACTCAGAGAACACAAAAGATACTTCAAATTAGCAAAAATTGGCAAAAAATATTTTATTCATATCTTACAAATGTTTACATATTTACAGTGTCCTTTAACAAAATAAAAAATACGTGAAGATACTAAAGCCCTAAGGGGGTAAAGTGGGAGACCGAGACGGGTCGACATTTGGACTAGGAGATGGCTGCGGAGGAGCTTTAGTAGGAGACGACAGGGGAGTTGAGTCGACCTCTAGCTCGACCCCTATACCTTTCTTATTAGGTGAAATCACCCAACTTTCCTGGGCTGAGCCCTCACCAGCTTGCTTGGCCGAGTCCTCACTCTCCTCTCCAGCCTCCTCGACAGAACCTTCATCAGCCTCATCGTCTGACTCCTCATCCGCGGCACTGTTTCTACCCAGTTTGAGTCCCCCACCATATTTCTCTATCTCCAAGAGTGCATCCAAGTAGTTAGCAACCCTTGAAGGATAGTGAAAATGATTGGGTATACTCTTTAGCTCGGCAGGAAGCTGATCCACGAGATAGTCATATCTCGCCTTGCAAACTAGCGCCACCTCCACCTTTCTATAGACACGTTGGTGATAATCCTCAATGACTTTGAATTGATGAGCTTCAGAGTCCAATTGAGTGATGTGGCTTTAGGCCTCGGTGAGGGACGACTCGCGTTGAGCACTCTCCTCTCGAAGCTTCTTGAGGGCTGATCGCTCCTCCTCCAGCTTGGCCTTCGGGCATTGGATGGCATGGGGATCTACCTCGGCTTGCTCTACAGTGTGATCCCTCTCCTGTCTCCTGAGCGCCACCTCCTCGTTAAATGCCTTACCCTCATACTTTGCTAATTGAGCTCGCATTTGAGCTTGTCGACCTTGCCTGACTTCTAGCTATCCGAAGCCTTCAAGCTGTCGATCATGCTCTCCCGCACCTCCATCTCTCAGTGCCAGACCCCAAGCTCATCCTCCTTGGTCGACTGTGACTGGAGAGCCTTCTCCAAATTTCCCTTCAGAGCTTCCGAATCCTCTCGAAGCTTGAGATAGGAGGCCTGGGTCTACTCTAGGAGGCTCGGGTCTGCTCCACTCAGCCAAAGAGCTCCTGCTCCACTCAGCCAAAGCCCCAAGACCAAATAGCTCCTCAGGCTTTGGTGAAGACCGACATCCAGCACCTCCCCCAAAATTTTGTCATCCTAGGGGAGATAGAATTGATCCACCGCCTTTGACTGGGTAGTCTTGATTCGAGAACTGACCCCCTCTCGTCTAGATGGTGAGTAGGCTTGTACCTATGCTCTAGAGTCAGCTCTTTGTCATAACGAGGACTGACTCTGGAGGACCCTATCAGCAGCATCCTCCGATTCCACTTCTCTGGCTCGATCTCATCGATGCGATGAGGATACGGCCATTCCAGCTCTCCGGTAGGAGATGTCTCCTTAGCAGCCAGCTCCTTCCCCTAGCGGTGGGTCTGCTCAGCAAGAGTTTCTGGGTCCCCTTCACCTCGTGTAGGGGCCTTGCCTCTGCCTGGGTCTCGCCTCCCCTTGTAGCCTTAGCCATCAGGATTTTGGCCCCGTTCTCTCGCACTGGGGACCTATCGTCCACGAAGATGACTTCGATCTCCACTGTCTCAGCTATCTTCCTTAGCCCTCGACTGACCACTTTACTCAGCCTTTTCCTCTTCTCGGCCTCAGTAGTCAAAGGCTTTGACCCCACTAGTCTTGCGGCCACATTGACTACAAGAGAGCCTCCACTGCCTCCTCAGGGGCCAGGTCCAGATGAAGGCGTTGTGCTAGCCTTGCCGAATGCCCTTCATGAAACCCTTCTTAAGCCTCGACAGGTAGAGACGTCGGCACCTCGGCAGCCTCCTCTGAGACCAGAGTTAGCATGGCCGCCCTCTCTTCATCCTTAGTAGTATGAGGAGCAGAGGAGATGTCGACTACCCACAAGATCGAGTTGTCGAGCAAGGCTTCCATCTTGCAGGAACTAGAGTACTCAATAGCGGCCCCGTCTTTAGAGCTTCCTTGGTGACCTCGGGCTAGTGAGAACAACCCAAATTGGAGTCATCCCTAGAAACCCACACGAACCTTTCCTTCCAATCCTTATTCGACTCGGGTGGGTCGGCAATGATCTTGACACCTCCCCCAGGACCTGAAGGTGGAAATGGGCCTCATGCTGGTGCACCTTGACGCTCACAAGGTGGCCCAGCAGATTGAGGGTTGGTTCGATGCCCAACCAATGGTAAATGACAATGAATCCCACTAGAGTAGCAATTGAATTCGACTTCATTTGCAACAGCGACACCCCAAAGACCTCGAAGATGCGACAGAGGAAGGGGTGCAGTGGTAAGCGTAGACCAAACTCCAGATGCTTCACATACACTAGAGTTCGACCTGCATTGTGGTTGTAAACTACCTGCGACTTCGTCGGCGCCATCAGATCAAAGGCTCGAGGGATATCGAACTTCTCGTACAGCACCCTTATCTATGGCGTTGTCACTTTGGGTTGGAACTTCTCTAACTGACCTTGTTGAACTCTAAGAGTAGAAGCCACCATCGGAGTAATTTCAGAGATCGTTAGAGAAAATAGTCGGTCAAAAATTTTTGGTGATTTAGATTCAAAGATCTTCAAAAGCAATAACCATCCCCCTTTTGCTACGGTAACCCTACTTATAGGTAGCTGGGGGGACAGCTGTCAAGTTCACAATGGTCTACTCAGTTTCAGACCAACGGCCGAGATCAATCCTAGAAACTGAAGCGTCCACTTCAAAATCGAGGTGCCCCTTGCCTTAACTAGCCCGCAATCAGGCATGAAAGGCGAAGCGGCAGTAGCTAAGAATTGTACTTTGCTGTCAGCCACGTCGTGTCAGAAGTTACTTTTCAGTCACCCCTAATTAATGCACTTCACGACAAATCGCGATCTAATTTCACTCAGACCCAACCTATGCCGAATCCAAGTGAAAGGGGCCAACAGTTACGACCCTCAAAAAACACTAAGTGTTAATCCTCCTAAGAAGCCAACACTTCCCGCTCCTCTACTAATCAGACGAGTTCAGAGCCTAGACGACGCAGACTACTCCCATAGTCGACTCATATAGCCAAGTCAAAATACTCTCACGGCCAACGTGATCAGCCGACCAATCTCCCAGCTGACTTGATCAGCCGACCACTCTCGTGGCTGACTCGACCGGCCAACAACTTGCATAATTGAGTGAAAAGGTGGTGATTTTCAATTCTCACCTAGACGAGACAAAGAGGCGGTAGTTACCTCAAACCCCTCCCCAGTCGACTGACCTAATATTAAATGCACGGTCAAAAATTATCATTACTCTAGCCCTCATAGTGTTTATGACTCATCGGACCTCATTAGCACTATGCACATTCCGTCACCCTCACATTTAATGCCTGGGTGACTCACCCCCCTATACAGCCGATGCCTGTAAAGTAGATGACGACTAAGTCGCCCGGTCGGACTCGACTAAGGTTACCTTAATGCCCCTTCGATCTGCTATAAAAGGAAGATGCTATATGCTGCTTAGGGTAAGCAACTTTCTACCCTAGAAAACTCTTAAACACTTAACTTCTCTTCTCCACTCAAGCTAAAAATACTAACTTGATCGTTGGAGGAACCACCGGAGAACCCAACTCCCCCCCCCCCCCCTCTTACGAGTTATTCATGTGCATGGATGAACAGTCTATCTAAGAACCAACCATCTAAACGAGTTTGAGGACCTTAACACTCTCTTAATCCACAGACTAACCCACTATTTGATAACTGTCATCAACAGTTTTCAAATGGCAACCTCTTGCAAAGTAAGTTTTTATTTTTCTCTTTTATTTTCTTATTTTGGAAATTCATGTTCCAGAATTTTTATTTTCATTTTTTTGTCGGTAGATTAGATTTATTTCATGCATTGTAGTGTAGTTTTACTTTCATGCTCTTTTATTTTTATTATTTATTTTTATGCTTTGTAGAATTTATTTTCTTGTATTTTTCTTTTATAATATAAATTTACTGTTATGCTCTTTTATATTTGTTAGTTAGATTTTCTTTATGCTCTTAGTTTAGATCTTTATTTCATTGTTCTTGTTCTTCTCTCTATAGATCGTTTTTGTTTTTGTTCTCTTTCTTTTATGTTCTCTAGTCTAGATTTTATTTCTTTATTTTTATTTTCAAAAATGTGCAACAAAATCTTGTAGGAACTCTAGAATTATATGAAACTAGTTTGCTTTCTTTTATGATTTTTGAATTGGTCTCTTGTGTTCAAAATGATCATGTTTAGGATAATCAACTAGAAAACTAACTGATAGAAGAAGAATTTGATAATCTATACTATCTTAAGTGGTTTGATAGATTATACTTATGAATTCTAGAATTGCTATCTAATTGTTATTCTTTTCATGAATGGTAATTTTACTTGGATGATAATTTGATAGGTTTTTTTCTTTAAATGATTTGATTTTCTATGCTTAATAAATCTAAAGTAAAATGTGATATAAAAAGATATTAGTTTATAAATCTTAAATGAAATTAACTAGTACGTTCAATTCTAGATGTCTATCACCTTGCTTGATTTCCTCCCTCTTTTACTTGTTTTGACAATTCTAATTTTTGGTTAATTTTTCTAGTTTTGATTTTGTTGTTCTTTCCTATTTTCTTTATTTCTCTTCATTGTTATTCTTTTTATTCTTTATTTTCTTTTATTTGTTCGCTCACTTTCTCCCCTCTTGTTCTAGTTTTTTTATTTGAAAATAATCACACACTCTCCTTATATCTCTCCACTCTTTCACTCCTATTTGTACATACACAACTCTAGGAACTAATTTAGAATATTTTCTACACATCTTCCTTGCGAGATCGACATCTTTCTATATTATAACTTGATAATTGTGCACCTACAATCTTACATTATTTACACATCATCAATATTTGGCGCCTTTGCTAGGGAAAGTGCTTGTAATTAAGACTTTTCTATTTTAGTTCTCTAAATTGTATATTTAATTGTGAAGGAACAACTTTGAAGAAGAAGATTAAGGTTTGAAGATTAAAGATTTGCTTGAAAATATGAGTCTTCTAGTATTTTCAGCTCCACCCTTTAGTTAGTTTTTCACAATTAGAGACACAATTAGAGACAATTAAGAACTAATAAAAAAATAAAAACACAAAAATTTTCTCTTGCCGACCCTAATAAAATCCACCCTCCATTTGAATAATTTATAACAAGATAATAAATTCAAACAAGAGCTCCCTCTCTCACACACATTTGTTTGATTGTTGACCCTAATTAAAGACAAACAAAAAGATTTTCTTTTTGCATCCATTGTAGTTGCTTTTAACTCTTAGGGTTGTATTGCATATAGTTAGTAGGAATTCACCCAAGTAACTTGAGCATTTTAATTTGATACTCATCTCAAGGGCAAAACCCATAATCAAGATAAGGTGAGGGATTTCATCACCCATTCCTTAGCTCACAAATCACTAATTCCTCACTATACAAACCCAAGCCTTTCAAACTCATTAGAAGTTAGCCCCTAAGTACTTGAGCTCATTAAGAAACAAAAAATCCTAAGTGAATCGGTTTAAGTTTATTTAAATCCGTTGGTGTCTAAGGCAAGATTTAAGGGTTGCGTAAAGCTCTCCGTAAGGAAAGAAATACTTAAGTGGTTATTAACCTCCCTCTAATACTATCATTACTTGGTTAAATCACCAAGTAAACTTTAATCTTTCACTTAAGGAATTTTTAGTTAAGAGTTGGTCCAGTTGAGTCTAGGCTTAATCCTAGAATTAAGGGTGATTGTTTCAAAGTTGTTGCTCTTAATTTATTTTAGTTAGGTTTTTCTTTTTATCCTTCTTCTCTTCTCTCATTAATCTTTTAGGTCTTTTAGTTTTTCCTTAAAAAAAACTTAACTAACTTTTGTTTTTCTTAGATCTTTTTCATAATTTCCTTTTTAGTTAAAAAAAGAGAAAAAAATTCTAAAAGAATTTATTTTGGCGTACGTAAGTTTGAATTAGAGATAAGACCAATCTATTAATCTGTGTTGAACCAATTTTTAAAATTAAAGAAATGGTAAATCCTAATCTACCTATTCTTTAATATATGTGTTATTCTGAAGAAGAGAGTGAGTCAGACTCGAGTTTTGAGGAGATATTTGGTGATGAAATCAAAATACTAGAGGAGTTTGAATTAGAACTAGTTTTTACAAAGTCAAACACATGTTTCTCTGATCTTAGATTTGAAAAACTTTTTGTTGATGATCTTAAGTTCCTCAAAAATATAGAACAATCAACTTATCTCAACTATGATGAATCTTGAGTTTGAGAAAATTTTTAAAGAAGAACCAGTTCTGTTAGGAAAAATTTTCATTCATGTGGAACCCGAGTTCAAATCTAAGACTTGCTTTCTGTTTGATCCACACCAAAAATTTAAAATGCATAAATCCCTTCTTACATGCCTTCAAATGCTACAGAAATCATTGAAAACCTCTGAGTGTATAGAATTTAAGCATATAATTGAGTTTATCATTTTAGACTTTCTTAAAATTTGGGGTAGAGTTTTTAACAATAAGGTAGGATTTGATAGAGAATGTAAGCTTTACATTTTCAATCTTTTATTCTACATCTTTACTCTTTGTCTCGTAATAATGAGAAAAAGAATTGTTCTTTTCTCACTTGAGAGTTTCTTCTTCTTTAGAAAAAAAGAAAAAATGGAAAAAAATGAAACAATGATGAAAAAAATGATGAAAAAAAGAAGAAAAAAAGAAAAAGAAATATTTTTTGGCTACATTCTCCTCATACCAAAGGTAATGACAAATTTTTATCATTTCATCATTGTTCTAGGTCGATCGAAGATATTTAAGTGCTTCATTTTCTATCTACTTTACTTTGTGCACCGTAGAGTTTGCATTGAGGACAATGTAAAATTTAGGTGTGGGAGTGGGGACTATTTAGTTATTTTCATTTATTTTGCTTTTCTTGGTATCTTTTTAATTTTTATTCTTCCTTTTTAGTTAGTTTTTTTAATTCACTTGCCAACTTGATAGGGTTAATTAATAGTTGATCTACTTGATAAATTTCAAATTTTCTAATTCTTAATTAGTTTTATACTCAAGTTAACCTTTTATGATAACTCTAAATAAATTTCTTAAGAAATGATTTTCAAAGTAGCATACTTTACTATAGTCTAAATTAGGCTTTTAATTAATGTAATGAACTTTTTGCATGCTTAGCTTAGAGTAGAAATTTTTTTTTCAAGTTCTCTTG
>JBAKGM010004965.1:0-12429 GCA_037177215.1 Asparagus racemosus | reverse complement strand
TCTCTTTGCTCGAACCGGTCCCCATACTGCATGTTGAGGTGATGAATCCACGGGTCTTCCCATGTTGGCATCTCCTCGTCATCTTCCATGATGGCAGGGTCAGTTGTAGCTGTATTTGACATTAAGGCTTTGAAGACTTCGCCCAGGCTGACATCCGAATCCCAAGCAAATGAATCAGACGAATGTCCATCTCTGTCATCGGGTAAGTGGTTGTCGATTAACCAAGAGTATTCGTCTTCTGAGGAAGATTCATATCGTAGTCCCCTTATGAATGCATAATAATTGCCAGGCTTCCCTTTCGAGATATAGGCCACTCTGGGCGGGACTTGAGGACCTCGTCTAAAGCAAAGACCTCCTCCTTGTGCCAAGTTGTACCCCCACTTCTTCATGATATCCAATGTTTCTTGACTATATCTGAAGGCGTGGAGTATAAGCTCGTTGTCCTCGACGTCTTCCTCTAAGAAGTGGTTCGGCGTCGGAACTGCATCTCTTTTACCGTAGACCAAGTCTTTTTCACTACTTGACCTGCCTGGGATGATGAGTGCTTTCCGAAAGGAGTCTTGGAATAGTTTCTGCGTTATGCAGGATGACCGTGTTGGTAGGTGTATGTCAGGATCGTTGTATAATCCTGTCATTACATCAGTCAAAGACAATGAGTACTCTAAATCATCTTTTATTGATTTGTTAGCAAGTTTCTAATTACAGCCGTCATCCGATGATTCTTCATCGTTAAGATTAATTACAAGGGGTATGATGTCATTCAAAATAAACCCACCATCATAATCAAGCTCGGCTTCGGTATCAGATTTCCCACCGCTGTCTGTGCCTTAGGCCGATGATTCAGTATCAGACTCATTACTGTAGAGGAGAGAATTAGTAAAATAATTCTCCATCCTCTTAAAACGGCTAGTCCGCGACCACTGTCTTGAATTCATTATTGGTGTCTACATATTTGAGACACTGATGAAGAGTAGAGGGAACTATAACGTTACTATGGATCGAAGGTCGACCCAACAATAAGTTATAGGAAGTCTCAGCATCGATCACATAACACGTGACTTCGGACTTTAAATCTCCCATCTGGTACTTCACTCGAATTTTACCAAGTGGTCAAGATCCGCTGGTGTTAAATCCGTAGATCGCTGTGCCGGTTGATGCTAGCTTACTAGCAGGAATTCCGAGGCTGTACATGAGGTGCGAGGGCATGATGCTCACAGCAAAACCCGGATCAACTAAATCCAGTTAACTTCACTAGAGCCAATATACCCAGTGAAATATAGTGGCCTATCATACTTAGAATTCCTCATCTGCATGTTCTCCTTGGTAAAGGTGATGCAGGGGAGGTGCTTGGCAGCCAGGTTGCAGTGCTGTGCTGACGATTTCGGTTCTTCAAGAGCTAGCCTGATCTGAGTAAGGAATACTTCAGAGTCAGCCAAGGCTTCTTGTAAGGCTTCCCGGGTCTCTTTGGACAGTCGTAGAAGCTCATAGAGAGTGATCCTCAATGGTATGTTGGCCAGCTGAGCCATCACGTTGAATCGATATGGGGAGTTAGAGCTTCCCAATTTTGTCTCCTCCAATTGGGCGATTGAATGAGACTGCTTCGGGAGCTGAACCTCCTGTGGTTGCTTCTCCTTCAACTTAGCCGTAGCTTCTTTGGCAGCTGCCTGGTTTTGTCCCTTTTCGGCATGAGTGAGGAGAGTTGTTGGTACCCCCAGCTCTGACAGCGTCTTAGCATTTGGATCAGGGACTTCTGGGTACTTGTACCTGTACTCGTGCTCGCTCCTGGTGGTGTGGACTTCAGGTTCCTCCTCTGAGAGTTGGAGCATCACCACCTGTTCATCATCTTCCTCCAAGACTGCGGAAGTAGCATGGTATAATTTTCCCTTCCCTCTCGACTTTTTCTTAGATGAAGAGGAGGCTGCCCATTGATCATCCTCAAGTAGGTCCAGGTGGACCCACAACACTTCACCATTTGAGGCTGTATGTGGTATGAGCCCTTTTTAGCGTTGTTTGTGCGGATCATCGTTCACTGTCTTCATCGCCACATTCACTACAGGCTCGAGTTCGAACCACGTCAAAGGTACCGACCCAAAGCTGGTAGACACTGCATTCGCTCCGACCTTCTTTTCCTTGGATGGCTTCATTGTGATGACTCCCACGTCAATTAAGGCTGAGATTTTGTCCTTGAGGATGAAGCATGACTTGGTGGGGTGGTGAACCGCACTGTGATAAGCACAGTACCTCGGGTCATTTGTCCTCTTCGCTTCCTCTTGATTCTGAATCGGAGGGAGCTTGATCTTGTTATTCTCCACCAGATACTTGAAGAGACCGGGAATCTCGTCGTCCCTAAAAGAATATAACTTTGGGAATCTCAACTCTGAGGCCCTTTGCTTTTGCGGCCCTTGCTGCCACTGAGATTGGGATTGCTGTGGCACTCGTTGTTGCGGTTGCTGCTGGGGTTGTAGTTGGAACGTCTGGTTTGCGACCGCCGTTCTCCTCTTTAAGAACCGTTCAGCTTGCTCGCCACGCACTTTCCGGTCTTTCCATGCAATGTAGGGCGCCGTTCTTATTGCCTCAAGCACATCCAGTGATAAGTTATTGTGGCAGGTCTGGAGAATAAACTCCCCTGTAATCAGATCCCAGCAGTTCATGGCCTTGTTCCAGAATCGTTTGACGAAGGTATCCACCGTTTCTCTGTCTTTTTGCTTTTCATCGAGCAACGTCCTGATTAATATCTCGGTATCATCGTCGAAGAAGTTGGAGAGAAACATGGACTCTATATCATGCTAGCTGGTAAAGCTGCCCAGTTTGAGACAGTGGTACCAATCGAAGGTAGCCCCGTGAAGGGTGCCAACGAATGACCGAACCATCAGGGGCTCATTTTCAGAAATCAGCCTCAAGTGAGACTTGAAGTAAATCAAGTGCTGAGTGGGGGACCCCTTTCTGTCGAATGGCGTGAAGTTAATCATGCTGAATTTGACGGATATGGGATTGACTCCCACTCCCTCGGGTATGGGCACGGCATTCCCATTTTCTTGATTTCTTGAGCGGAGATCAATGTGTTGATCTTACTCTCGAGATCCTTAATTTTCTCATTTTCTGAGGTGGCATTGCCACTAGCATTTTCCTAGTTACCCCTAGCATTTCGCTCTTCAGGGCGCTGAACAGCACCACGGTCTTCTTCTCTGTCGGTGTCATTGTCGACCTGATTGACGTTGTTGTGACGACTGGTTTCACCTTGACAGTTTGTTAGTACCTGGATTTACTGGTCATACATTTCTCGCATCTGCTGCATGGCCATCTCTATCTCAAACTTGAAGTTCTCTTTCTACTTGGCCATCGCTTCTTCGAGCATTTTGGCCACCTGTTCAGCACTAATCATAAGGGCTTCCCGGGATTGTCCCTCACTGGAAGCCGTGTTGTCAGAAGCCATCGCAGAGTCAGCATCTGACACTTCGTCATCTGACACTTCGTCATCTGACAGCAGTCCCTTTAAGATTTTGTCATAAGTGAGATGTCGGATCGTCCCGGTGCGCAACGGAGTTATCCAATCGGATGATCAGGGACCGGTACGATTTGACATCCCTCTACTCGTCATGTTGTTTGTGACTCGGGGTAATTCATCCCTTTGAGTCATTGATCTTCTTCCATAGAACCGCCTCGTTCTGGATTTCGGTATTCTGTTACCAAGTCTATCGAAGACGGAAACCCTATCTGGAGTGGCTTTGTTACAGCTACACTTCGATAGCACTGCCTTGATTAATTTAGAACAAAGACATTGTGTGGGCTTCTCAGGAGAATTCCTCTTTTGAGATCTTCTCGTACCCCCAGCACGATAGTACAGCTCGTCGGCATGAATGCCAGAGCAACCTATCAGGCGTTGGCACGAATTCTCAGGTATAACATCGTCGTCGTCAGATGAAAATGTCTCCTTCCGAGGACGGACTGCTGCATCAAAGCTGCCAAAAGTGACTCGCCTTGACGTTCACCTATGTGGGCGTGAAGTCTCGGTGGACTCTTGGACTTCGATTCTCAATCCGGTTGGCGAAGCTGCAGGAATTTCCCTGTCCTTGTTAAGGTGGGTGCGACCTCCTGCATTAGGAGTGACCCGTGATTCTCTCAACAGACCCAAGCGTTCCTTGATGGTTGGATTGCCGGTTGTAGCAAGAATCGGCTTCGCCGGAAGTTCAAACGTGCATGGTGGAGGTGGCCTTGGCGTCGAGGCAACTTTAGTTGGGGCTCTTGCAGCTTTTGGCTTGGGTGCTAGGGCAGGAGTTGGAATGCCGACGGGCTTGGGCTTAGATGCCATATTCGTCGAGGTTAGAGCGCTGACAGACTTGGGTCTCCAAACTTAGTAGCTCGTCAGTGGCTTCTTGGCTGCCTCTTCCTTCTTCAGTTGACGGGCTACTTGCACCAATGCCCGTGCCTGCGCGAGGAGTGCGCAGCGCTTCCGGATGCGCTCCTGAAGTGTGGAATGGTTCTGCTTGACCCGGACCCATTCGTTTGATGATGGTTTGGAGGGGCTATCAATCACCTGAGGCTTGAGCCTCTGTGACAGTTTGGATCATAGATCCACCTCGTAGTGGATCCAATCCGTGGATTCCATGGCTTTGGAGAACCTACGGGCCATGCTCTGTCATCGCCTTTGTCGTGCTCGCTTGGAGAGCGGGGGCACGCCATCGGCCGTCATCTCGGGCGCCAGTGGAACTTGGGCTATGGGCGCTGAGAAAGTTTTACCGCTACCGGCCGTAGCGGGGTTGGATTTGTCGTCCTGGAACTCTGAATCTGAGGCTCAATGGATTCTCCTTGCAGCGGAGATCTTCTTGGAGCGACGGGGAGAAGCAGATCTAGAGGAGGAGGAGGAGAGATACTCCTCATACTTCTGTTGGTCGAATTCGAACTCGACCTCTTCCTCGACCGGGATTGGGATCCGTGGCTATGACACGACGATCTCAGACTTGAGACCGTTGGCTCCCACTGTGGTCGCCAGCTAGTTCGCGGGGAAAGTCATTTAGATTTCCATTGCAGTGAATTTGTTACAAACTTCAGTCGCTTAAAACAAAATTCAAATAAAAATCTCACCTTTTTATAAGGCTTACAATGAAAAATCAAAAAAGATTACAACTTTGACCCTTAATGAACAAACGCGGGATCCGTTTATTGGATCCTCGCTTGCGTGGGTGTCTTTGCCTGTGCCAGGGACTTTTTACATCCGTGGACTACCGCGTAATCTGATCTAGATGCTAGATATACGGATCTGGGGTATTTATTTCTCGAAGGAAGTAAAATGCCGACAGGCATCAACTCACAAAGGAGATGATCGCTGGAGCGCGTGAAATTGACGAAGTAAAGTCACGCGCTAGACCCTGAGATTAAGACGAAGCTTAATCTAGAGGGTAGAACTATAGAACTGACCTAGATTGACGTAGATCTGGCCTTGATTCTCTTCCTCGCCACGTAGATCTGACGTGAAAGGAGTTCGTCGCTTGTAGCTTTTAGCTTGGGCATCGGGGCAGGATTTGGAGTGCCGGCGGACTTAGGCTTGGATGCCGTGCTCGCCGGGGTTGGAGTGCTGACAGACTTGGGTCTCCAGACTTGGCGGCTCATTGATGACTTCTTGGCCGCCTCTTCCTTCTTTAGTTGACGGGCTTGTTGCACCAAAGCCCGTGTCTGCGCGAAGAGTGCGTGGCGCTTTTGGATGCGTTCCTGAAGCGTTGAGCGGTTCCGTTTGACTTGGACTCACTTGTTTGATGATGGTTTAGAGGGGCCGTCAATCACCTGAGGCTGGAGCCTCTGCGTCAGTCTGGATCTTAGATCCGCCTCGTAGCGGATCCCATCCGTAAATTCGATGGCCTTGGCGAACTTGCGCGCCATGCTCTGTCGTCACCTTTGTCCTGCTCGCTTGGAGAGCGGGGGCACGCCATTGGTGGTCATCTCGGGTGTTGAAGGAACTTGGGCTGCGGGCGCCGAGGAAATTTTATCGCTACCGGCGGGGGCAGGGTTGGATTCGTCGTCCTGGGACTCTGTATCTGAGGCCCAACGGATTCTCCTTGCAGTGGAGATCTTCTTGAAGCGACGGGGAGAAGCGGATATGGAGGAGAAGGAGGAGAGATACTCGTCAAACTTCTGTTGGTCGAATTCAAACTCGACCTCTTCCTCGACTGGGATCGGGATCCGTGGCTGCGACACGACGATCTCTAACTTGAGACTGTTGGCTCCCACTATGGTCACTAGCTTGTTCGCGGGGAAAGTCGTTTTGATTTCCATTGCAGTGAATCAGTTTCAAACTTCAGTCGCTTACAATAAAATTCAAATAAAAATCTCGCCTTTTTATAAGGCTTACAATGAAAAATAAAAAATGATTACAACTTTGACCCTTAATGAACAAACGCGAGATCCGTTTATCGGATCCTCGCTTGTGTGGGTGTCTTTGCCTGTGCCGAGGACTTTTTGCATCTGTGGACCACCACGTAATTCGATCTAGAAGCTAGATCTACGGATCTGGGGTATTTATTTCTCGAAGGAAATAAAATACCGACGGGGATCAACTTACGAAGGAGATGATCGCTGGAGCGGGTAAAATCGATGAAGCGAAGTCACGCGCTAGACCCTGAGATTATGACGAAGCTTAATCTAGAGGGTAGAACCGTAGAATTGACCTGGATCGATGTAGATCTAGACTTGATTCTCTTCCTCGCCACGTATATCTGACGTGAAAGGAGTTCGTCGCTTGCACTGGATCTGGATCTGAGTTTTTTGGCTTCGCAGACACTCGGATCTGTGCACAAACGCTCACGGATCTCACCTTAAAGCTCCCAATTTTCCAACGAATTTTCTAACCCCTCACAAATGAGACTCCCCCTCTCTATTTATAGGAGAGAGTGGGGGTGTTGGGCCGAGAGCACCTGGTGTCTCGGCTTTGGCCGAGATGCTGTTTAGCCTCATTCTGGAATTTTCTGATATTGTTTTCTCCCGATCTTGTTGCCATCGTGCTGAGTCCATGTCTGATTGATCTTCTCGCTGTCTCGGAACTCAATCGGTTCAATCCTGTCGACGGGTTAAGTCTGGTCAATTCTGTCTCGTTGACGTCTGAGTCTAGTCGACTCGCCTCGTCGAATCTCGCTGATCTGAAGCTTTGTCATTGGATTTATTCCATGATACGTCTCTTCGTTGACTTGTACGCCTTGCTGACTCACTTCATACGTTCGCCAACTCGCTTCATGCATTTTGTGGCGCAGTTACGTCGTCAGCGATTCTTGGTCGCATCGTTAGATGGGTCTTCGGTGTCAACCCACCGTCACGAGTCTTGTTCGGGCACTGATAAGCTATTTTCAACACCTACAGTGCTGGTCTCCAACCATCCGACTGAATAACTCGATTGTAGACCGGAACAATTCGACGCTCCAATTATGACAAGATCCTAAAAGGATTACTCTCAGATGACGAAGTGTCGGATGCTAGCTCCGTGATGTCTTCCGATAGCATAGTCTCCAGCGAAGGACAACCCCGTGAAGCGCTCATGATTAATGCTGAACAAGTGGCCAAGATGCTTGAAGAGGCGATGGCCAAACAAAAGGAGAACTTCAAGTTCGAAATGGGCAGCAGATGTGAGAAATGCATGACCAGCAAATCCAGGTGTTGATGAACTGCCCGGGTGAGACCAGTCATCACAACAACATCAATCAAGTTGACAGCGACACAGACGGGGAAGAAGACCATGGCCTTGGACATCCCCCTGAAGAACGAAATGCTTGGGGTAGCCAGGAGAATGCCAGCGGCAATATCGCCGTTCCAGAAAATGGGAAGATAAAGGATCTCGAGAGTAAGATCAATACCTTGATCTCTGCTCAAGAAGTGAAGAAGGCTGGAATACCGTATCTATAACCGAGGGACTGGGAGTCGATCTCATATCCGTCGAAGTTCAGGCTGATCAACTTCACGCCATTCAACGGAAAGGGGTCCCCCACCCAGCACTTGATCTACTTCAAATCGCACTTGGGGGTAATTTCTAGAAATGAGCCCTTGATGGTTCGGTCATTCATCTGCACCCTTCGGGGGGCTACCTTCGATTAGTACCGTCGTCTCAAACCAGGGAGCGTTACCAGCTGGGATGACGTGGAATCCATATTTCTTGCGAACTTCTTCGACGATGACACCAAAATATCCATCGGGACGTTGTTGGATGAGAACCAGAAGGATGGGGAAACTATGGATACTTTCGTCAAGCGGTTCTAGAGCAAGGCGATGAATTGCCTGGATCTGATAACTGAGGAGTTCATCCTCCAAACCTGCCACAATAACCTATCATTGGATGCACTCGAGGTGATGGGAACAACACCCTCCACTACATGGAAGGATCTGAAGGTGCATGGGGAGCAAGCCGAGCGGTTACTCAAGAGAAAGAAGGCGGAAAGAGGCCAGCCGGTGGCAGAAGCTCCTAAACGAAACTTCGTCCCACGCAGCAAGGGCAAGGAGTAGGTGAGAACGACGGTTGCGAACTAAACGTTCCAGTTATAACCCCAGCAACTACCACAACAGCGAGCACCACAATAGTCACAGTCGCAGTGGCAAGAAGGGCCGCAGAGGCAGAAGACATTGGAAACGAGATTCTCAAAGGCCTATTCCTTCAGAAGGATGAGATTCCTCGTCTTTTCAAGTATCTTGTGGAGAATAAGAAGATCAAGCTCCCTCCAATCTAAAATCAAGAGGAAGCAAAGAGGACCAATGATCCGAGGTACTACGCCTACCACAGGGCGGTTCACCACCCCACTGAGTCATGCTACGGCCTTAAGGATAAAATCTAGGCCTTGATCTATGTGGGCATAATTATGCTGAAGCCATCCAATGAAAAGAAGGTTGGGGCAAGTGCGGTATCCATTAACTTTGGATCAGTATGTTTGACTTTGTTTGAACCCAAGCTTGTGGTGAAAGTGGCGATGAAGATGGTAAATAATGATCCTCATAGACAACGCCAAAAAGGGCTCATACTACATACAGCCCCAAATGGCGAAGTTCTGTGGGTCCACCCGGACTTGCTTGAAGATAATCAATGGGCGGCCTCTTCATCCAAGAAGAAATCCAAAGGGAAGGGGAAACTATGCCATGCCACCTCAGCAATCCTAGAGGAGGACGACGAGCGGATGGTGACATTCCAACTCTCTGAAGAGCAACCTGAAGTCTTTGCCACCAGGAGCAGGCATGAGTACAAGTACAAGTACCCCGAGGCTCCTGACCCGAATGCCAAGACGCTAACGGAGCTAGGGATGGCAATGACTCTCCTTACACGTGCTGAAAAGGCACAACAGCAGGCGGCTGCCAAAGAGGATGCGGCCAAACCAAAGGAGAAGCAACTTCAAGAGGTTCAGCTCCTGAAGTAGTCTTGATTCAATCGCCCGATTAGAAGAGACAAACCGAGACGTTCGAACTCTCCGTATCGCTTTGATGTGATGGCCCAACTGGCAAACATCCCAGCGAGGATTACTCTTTACGAGCTCCGATGACTGTTCAAAGAGACCCGAGAAGCCTTACAAGAGGCCCTGGTCGATTTTGAGGCCTTCCTCACTCAGATCACGCCAGCTCCCGAAGAGCCAGAGTCGTCAGCAGCCCAACAATGCAACCTTGCCACCAAGTATCTTCCCTGCATCACCTTTTACCAAGGAGGACATGCAGACGAGGAATTCCAAGCATGATAGGCCGCTTTATTTCACCAGGTACATTGGCTCCAGTGAAGTCAACTGGATTCAAGTTGGTCCGAGTTTCGCTGTGAGTATCATGCCCCTGCGCCTCATGTACAACCTCAGGATTCCTACCAGTAAGCTGGCAACAACAAGTACAGTGATCTACGGATTTAACACCAGCGGGTCTCGACCACTTGGTAAAATCTGAGTGAAGTGCCATATGGGGGATTTGAAGTCCGAAGTCACATGCTATGTGATTGACGCAAAGACTTCCTATAACTTATTATTGGGTCGGCCTTAGATGTATAACAATGTTATAGTTCCCTCTACTCTTCATCAGTGTCTCAATTATGTAGACACAAATAATGAAGTCAAAACAGTGGTCACGGACAAACAACCGTTTAAGGGGATGGAGAATTACTTTACTGACTCCCTCCTTTACGGTAACGAGTCTGATACTGATCATCGGCCTAAGGTACAGACAGCGAGGGAAGTTGATACCGAAGCTGGGCTTGATTACGAGGGCGGTTTTGTTTTAAATGACATTGTACCTGTTAGAATCAATCTTGACGAAGAAGAATTATTAGACAATGATTGTAATTGGCAACTTGCCAATGAAGTAATAAAAGATGATTTAGAGTACTCGTTGTCTTTTACTGATGTAATGACAGGATTATACAATGATCTTGAGTTGCACTTACCAACTCAGTCGTCATGTATAACACAGAAGCAATTCTGAGATTCTTTTGGGACAACACTCATCATTCTGGCTGGAACAAGTAATGAAAAAGACTTGGTCTACGGAAAAGGAGATACGATTCTGACACCCAATCACTTCTTAGGGGAGGATGTCGATGACAACGGGCCTGGACTTCATCTATTCAGATATAGTCCAGAAACACCGGACCTCATGAAGAAGTTGGGGTATAAATTTGCGCAAGGGGGAGGTCTTTGTTTCGGACGAGGTCCTCAACTTCCACCCAGAGCTGCGCATGTCCTGAAAGGGAAATCTGACAATTATTACCCATTTCAGAGAGGACTAGGATATGAATCATCCTCCGACAACGAATGCTCTTGGTTGATTGACAACCAATTACCCAATGCAGAAGATGGATATTCATCTGACTCCTCTGCCTGGGACTCTGACATCAGTCTTGGTAAAATGTTCAAAGCCTTGATGTCAAATATGGCTACAGCCAACCCCCGCCACAATGGAGGACGACGAGGAGATGACAACATGGGAGGACCCGTGGATTCATCACCTCAACATGCAGATTGGGGACCGGTTTGAGCAAAGAGAACCCCCACTAAAGACATAGTCGTTCAGGTCAATATGGGCGATGAAGCTAATCCAAAATCAATATTCATGAGCGGTAGTCTTCCCCCAGATGAAATGGAGGAATTGATCACTCTTGTTAGAGAATATATCGACATGTTTGCTTAGAACTACGAAGATATGCTGGGGCTCGACCCAAATGTTGTGACCCACCGCCTTAATATTAAGACGGATGCCAAATCTGTTAAGCAACAGCAAAGATAGCTTCGTCCGCGGATTATGGACGCAATCGTGGTGGAAGTGAAGAGGCTCATCGAGTCAGGCTTCATTACAAAGATACAGCATCTAGATTAGGTGGCAAATATTGTCCCAGTACTGAAAAAGAACGTGACAATCAGGATCTGCGTCAACTACAGAGATCTGAACGCCGCATGCCCAAAGGACGACTTTCCTCTCCTGATCACTGATGTCATCATCGACAATACGTGTGGATTCGAGAGAATGTCCTTTATGGATGGCTTTTCAGGTTATAATCAAATCAAGATGCACCCAGATGACGCCAAACATAAGGCGTTCAGAACTCCCCTCAGCATCTTCTGCTACGCCGTCATGCCGTTCGGACTGAAGAACGCAGGCGCCACATACCAGCGAGCGATGACAAAAATTTTCCAAGAACATCTCTGGAAAACGGTCGAGTGCTATGTTGATGATTTGGTCGTGAAAAGTGTAACACCCGTGATTTTTCGATACGTATTTTTACTTTGATACGTATATTTTTCTGATACGTATTTTTTTATATTAAAATACTAAATAGTATTTTACATGTTCAGATATAGTATTTAATTCTAATTAATAATAGAGTTTATTGGTATTTAGTTAATAATATTATTTGATTAATTATTATAAAATTATCATGATATTTAATTTGTATACCTGATACCTATTTTTCAATATTAAAGTACTAAATGATATTTTAAATATCTAGATCTTATATTTAATTATAAATATGTTTTGAGGATCGAGTTTATTAATATTTAGTTAATAATATTATTAGATTTATTGGTACAAATTTTCATGATATTAATCTGTATTTTTATTATTTCGTTACGTATTTTTTTCAGTATCAAAATACTAATGATATTTTAAGTATTCACATTTTTATTTAATTATATATTTAATGATAAAGATTATTAATATTTAGCTAATGATATTGTTTGATAAATCATTACAATTATCATGATAGTGATCTGTAATTTAAGTACGTAAGTAGTAGTGTTTTTATATGACGTACAATACATGTGTATTAATCCTAACCCTAACTCTAACCCTACCTATAAATATATCACACCTACCCTCTCTCTCCATGTCTCTCTCTCTCTCTCTTTCACTTTTTCTTTTTTTCTTTCTCTCTGTGCACAGCCGCACACGTCCCATCTCTCCATCTCTCTTCCTCCCCTCTCTTTCTCACGTTTTTCT
>JBAKGM010004944.1:0-12431 GCA_037177215.1 Asparagus racemosus | reverse complement strand
ACACACACACACACACACACACACACACACACACACACACACACACACACACACACACACACACACATATATATATAAATATAATCTTTGATAATTTTTATTTATATGTGGAATTAAAAACTTGAAATAATTCAAGATTTACATAATATTACATATTTTCTAAATTTTTAAATTTTCAATCATTTTCTTTTCGTGGTGAAAAGATTAATAAGCCTTTCGTCCACCTATGCTACAAAGTTTTATATAACCTGACTAACAATAATGATGTTATTCAAGCTCAAAGGTATTTTATATTTTTTTGCTAATATAATTTTATTTTAATAAAATATATTCAAAATTATTAGAATTAACAATATAAGTAATTATTTTTCTATAATTATTTCTCAGTTCCATTGATGCACCAACTCAATACTAAAAGTTTGAGATTGGAAGAAGATCACTAAGTACACAAATGAAGTTTAAAATCAACAATAGTACTATTTATGGCATATTTGAAGTTGTTATGGTCCTGAACATTTTTCACTAATTATCCTTCGGGTTCTGAGGAAAATACCAACGTTTAATGTAAGAAAGTAAGCTTAGGCTTCTCCGAGGCGAATACCCTTGTGAGTCGACTCAGAAGACGAAACCAGTCGCCCCCCAAGTCGACTACTCTTGGGGACGACGTGAATGGCGGTACTTTCCATCCTCCATAGTCGACCCAGAAGATGAAACCAGTCGTCCCCCAAGTCGATTACTCTTGGGGATGACGTGAATGGCTGTACTTGCCGTTCTCCATAGTCGACTCCGAAGACAAAACCAATCATCCCCCAAGTCGACTACCCTTGGGGACGACGAGAATGGCGGTACTTGCCGTCCTCATCGACCCTTCAGCCGACCTACCTTGCAAGTCAGCTCGGGAGACGAAACTGGTCATCCCTCAAGTCGACTACCTTTGGGGACGGCACAAAGGGTAGTGTTAGCCAGCCTCTTCGATAGCGCAACATTCTCCACTCGGCCGGCTCAAGCCCTCGCCCCCAGGCAACGGTTACACAGAGTTTGGACCCGACAGCACGTCGTTGTCACATTAATTGAATCTCTAGTGCCTTGATCCCCCATCTCACACGATAATTAAGGCACCTGGGAGCTCTCTGGGTGTGCACACAACTAATCCCCTCCCCATTAATGCCGAGGGAACAGTACTAACTCTTGCACCAATCTTCACTCGACATCTGTCAAGGTTGTCCGGCTCAGCCTCCACTGTCAGCTCTGGTCCCATCACTGAGTCAACATACGTAAGCGTAGGGCTGACTCACGCTCCACTGCAGCACCAGCCAGAGTGACCAAAGTACCCTCCGACCTCCATACAAATAGTAAGTTGTTCAATGAACAAGGTAAGCAAGTTCTAACCTAGAAACACACTACACACATTGCAATTTCGTTTCATTCTCTTCTCATACTAACTTGATCGTTGGAGGGACCACCGGAGATCCTAACTCTGCCCTTTTCCACAGGTACTCCCCTAGAGCAGGAGAGCCTTCCAACGCAAGCAACCACCAGGCATTTAGGAGAGGAAGCAGACCCCACTCTCCTAAACTCTAATCTCGCGGAGGTTAGTGACTGTGTGATCCGAGCATCAATAGTTTGGCGCCCACCATGGAGCCTCCTTCCCTCTTCTTGCAACAATGTCTGGCGGCAATGATCTTACCAGGTTGGGTAACTTGCCCGTGGGCTACGTTACCCAAGCCCAACTCCAAGAATCCATGGAAAAGACCACACAAGCTGTGCAATCACAGCTCAAAGCCTTCATCGATGAGCTCTTCAACCGCTTCCTACTCCTGCACTGCAGCCAGTCGCTTCGGCCGCTCCCCCGCCGTCGGCCAGTCACCAGTCCGCTACCAGCGGGGGCTGTGCTCACTCCTTGCAGCATGTGCCTCCGCCGGAGACTCCTCACATCATCAAACCCAGGAGGGGCTACCAGGAGCTCCCATCCCAACCATTGCCAGCACAGCTGACTCCCCACACAGGCCCTGTTCGCCAACTCTAAATTCGAGAGGCGACAGCTGAGATCCTAGGCCCCAGCCATCGCCAGTCGAGTTCGGCCATTGAAGCTTCAAGATTTCCTAGTGCGGAGTGCACAGGAACAACACCTGCAGTCCATGGGCGGGCGAACGACTACAACCAAGCTTATAAGCCCGTGGCAGACGCCATCAAGGGGAACACTCCTTTCGCCGACTCAATCATGAGGGCACCAGTCGAGAAGTTCAAGATGCTGACATGGACAAATACAAGGGTGAGGGAGACCCGGCTGAGCATGTCCAGAATTATTTTGACACCATGAGCATGCTGCAAGCACCCGAGGTGACCATCTGTCGCTACTTCCCAGTCATATTAACGAGGAGCGCGAAGCTGTAGTGGAACACACTGGTGAAGAAGTCCATTGGGAGTTTTGAGGAGCTCAGCCGAAAGTTCATCCACTATTTTTTGGCTGATTCTAAACCCAAGCTGCCTCCCCATGTACTCATACACACCAAACAAGAGCAAGGGGAGGATCTCAAGACTTATTTCAAGAGGTTTCAGGTGAAAAGGTTAGAAGTTGAAGACCCAGGAAGTCGAGTCGCCATGGTAGCCTTAGTGGTCGGCTTGCAGTCTGGCGACTTATCCAAGGCTCTCGCTAGAAAGCCAGCCAGGAATTATGAACACTTGATGGCCAAAGCTCACAACTACATGAACATGGAGGATGCCGAGGCTTACAAGGTCGTGACAGCAGCGGCTGAGTCTAGTCGAGGTGTCACCCCCGCGTCGTTGGCTGTCTCCCGCACTGCGCCCGCTCCTTCTGTGTCAACCCAACCGACTCCGTTGGTGGCGCCCACCCTGACACCAGCTCCATCGCCACCAATCGAGCCGGCCCACAACCCCACTAAGCATGAAGAGCTGAGGGACATCTCGCGGAATCCTCTAGCTAGGAGCAACAACCGTAATGGTCGATTTGGTAGGAGAGGCGAGAGGAGGGCAATCACACCTCCACCCGTCTTCACAGTCCTCAGCATGTCTCTCTCTAGAGCCCTCGACAAAGTGCAGGGTGTGGGGCTTCTCACCACTCCTCCCCTGCCGATGCGGTCAGGTCCTCACCAGAGAGACACGCGGAGATTTTGTCGCTACTACAAGGACCATGGCCATTACACCAGCGACTACCGTGTCCTCCAATGAGACAATGAAGACCTCATTCAGAGAGGTTTCCTAAAAAACTTGGTTGCTCAAAAGGACAAGAGGGACCCCCTCCCATGAGGGATGAGTGGAGGCCCCGCTCTCGGTCGCCTCGACCCTAACCAGGGCCTAGCCGTCCGGATCCCGGACCAAGCACCCCAGGGGTCATCCACACTATCAGCGAGGCACCCGCATTCGGTGGAGAATCCAACAACGCTCGCAAGAGGTACGCCAAGCGCCCTCTACGAGTGGAGAGCTGTGAAAAGAAGCCTCGGACGAGTACGCCCATCTCTTTCAGTGAGGATGACTTGGAGGGTGTCAAGATGCCGCATAGCGACCCCATAGTCATCACCGCCAATATTGACGGCTTTGAGGTGAAGAGGATCATGATAGACACAGGAAGTTCAGTTGACATCTTGTTTCTAGATGCCTTCAATTACATGGGTATTGACAGATCAAAGCTGCTTCCCTCCAGAGGCCCCCTCATTAGATTCACGGGGCATTCACAACTGCCAGAAGGGCTAATCACTCTTCCGTTGACTGTCGGCCGCCACCCCTGCCGATCGACAGTCGATGTCCAGTTCGTGGTAATGGACATCAAGTTGGCCCATAATGTCATACTAGGCTGGACCGCCCTTCATCTCCTGCAGGCTGTCCCGTCCACTTACCATTAGATAATCAAGTTCCCGACGGCCGGAGGAGTTGGCGTGTCAAGAGTGATCAACGGGAAGCTCGAGCCTGCTATGTGCTCTCAACCAAGGGGAAAGGGGTGGCTGAAGCCATGCCCATTGAGAAGGAGAGCTTTCAGCTAGAAAAGAAGATGGAGCAAGAGCGGACTACCCCTGTCGAGGACCAGCATGATGTCCCGATCGGTGATGGAACCGGGTAGGCTCTCAAGATAGGCTCGAACCTCCTAGGACCCTTGTGGGAGGCTTTTATCCCTTTCCTCCTAGCGAACCTTGATGTGTTCACTTGGGGCCCAAAGGATATGCCAGGCATCCCCCCCGACGTCATCTACCATGAACTCTCTATCGACAGACACAGTAAGCTGGTTCGACAGAAGAAATTACACTAAGGACTGGAGCGGCAAAAGGTGGCAGCAGCAGAAGTCGACTGACTAATGGTAGCTAGTTTCATCAGAAGGTACAATACCCTGAGTGGCTGTCCAATACAGTTCTAGTAAAGAAGTCAAACGGTCGGTGGAGAATGTGTGTCGACTACACCGACCTCAACAAGGCTTGCCCAAAAGATAGCTACCCATTGCCCCGCTTAAACCAATTGGTGGATGAGAGTGCAGGTCACGAGTTGCTGAGTTTCATGGATGCCTTTTTGGGCTATAATCAGATCCTCATGGCGAAGCACGACCAAGAAAGACGTCCTTCATCACCGACCAAGGAGCATATTGCTACAAGGTCATGCCTTTCGGTCTCAAGAACGCAGGAGCTACTTATCAGAGGCTAGTCAACAAGATTTTCTACCCTCAAATGGGCCAGAACATGGAAGCATACGTGGACGACATCCTGGTGAAGTCGAAAATAGCCTCAGCCCATGTAGCCGACCTTGGCGAGACGTTCTCTACCTTAAGACACTACCGCATGAAGCTTAACCTAGCTAAATGTGTCTTTGGGGTACAATCGGGGAAGTTTCTAGGGTTCATGATCACCCAGTGAGGCATTGAGATCAACCCCGAGAAGATAGCCACCATCGAGTGACTACCGGAGCCGCGCACCATGAAGGACATCTAGAAGCTCAACGACAAGATAGCTGCCTTGGGCCGCTTTCTTTCCAAGTCAGCTGAGAGGAGCCTCCCTTTCTTTAAGATCTTGAAGGGAACTAAAGACCCCAAGAAGAGGATGGAATGGACGGAGGAGTGTTGCAATGCATTCAGGGAACTCAAAGCATACTTGAGCACCAAGCCGCTGCTGAGTCAACCCACCGAAGGCGAGACCATGTACCTCTACTTAGCCGTCTCCCCTGAAGCTGTTAGCTTCGTCCTGATTCGAGAAGAGGATCAAGTGTAAAAGTCGGTGTACTATGTGAGCCGGATCCTCAGAGCGGGGGAGCTAAACTATCCAATGGTGGAGAAAGCCTCATTCGCCCTGATCACCACCGCTCGCAGGCTCCGCCCATATTTCCAAGCACATCCCATTGTTGTGCGCTCCAATTTGCCCCTGAAGAAAGCTCTCGGGAGTCCAACCACTTCGGGAAGAAGGGTGGCATGGTCAATCGAGCTCAGCGAGTATGATGTGTAGTTTGAGCCTCAGGCAACCATCAAGGCGCAAGCTCTTTTAGATTTCCTCATAGAATCTACCTCGCTTGTGGGAGAGTGGATGGAACCCATGCTCTTTGATTAGCTGGCGCCCACAGCTGGGCAAAGGCTGAAGGCGACGACTCCCCCGGTGGAGCATGACCCACGAGAGTACGCCTCGTGGTGGTAGCTAAAGGTCGACGAATCATCGAGTAAGGCTGGCAGTGGGGCCGGTGTGATCTTGCAGAGTCTAGATGGGATGATCACGGAGCAGTCTATTGCTTTTAGATTTCTAGCCTCGAACAATGAGGCTGAATACGAAGCACTTATCGCAGGCCTGCGAGCCACCCTGGTGGTCAAGGCCAATAACCTATATGTACTCGCCGATAACCTATATGTACTAGCTGACTCCCAACTTATGGAGCACCAAATCAATGGCAAGTACGCGACTAAAGATAAGAGGATGGCCTAATACTTGGAGGTGACCAAAAAGCTACTAGCCCAGCTGGCCAACTTCAAAATTGCCCAGGTCCCCCCATGCTCGCAATGCCCGAGCAGACGCCCTGTTGAAGCTAGCATCGACCAGCTCCACAGGCGGGTCAGGGCCTATCTACACTGACATGCTTCCTCACCCCAGCATTGCAGAGATCCCCAAGGATGTCATGCTGGCCGATCCAGCACCGGAGGCCTGCTGGATGGACCCCATCATCCTATTCTTGATGAGTGGAGCCATGCTAGCGGATGCTGTTGAGACTAAGAGCCTGTAGAGGAACGCATGCCTTATCTCATCATGGACGATCAGCTTTAACGATTGTCCTACTCCAGCAGCGGAGTAGGGCCATACCTCCAGTGTCTGCGACCTCATGAAGCTAGCTACGTCCTCAAGGAGATTCACGAAGGCGTATGCAAAAATCACCCAGGGGCGAGGACACTTGCCCAAAAGGTCCTTCGACAGGGATACTACTGGCCCACCATAATAGCTGACTCACAGAAGATCGTCTCGACTTGTGTAAAGTGCTAATTCTTCTCACAGATCCCATGGGCTACTGCCACTGAGCTGACGCCCATGTTGAGCCCTGTCCCTTTTGCCCAATGGGGGTTGGACATTCTGGGCCTCTTCCCCTCACTTCTGGACAGCGAAAATTCCTTATCATCGCCATCGACTACTTCACCAAGTGGATTGAGGCGAAACCCTTGGCGAGGATTGGGGAGGCTAACATCACCGGCTTCATTTGTAAGGCCATAGTGTGCCTATTCGGAGTCCCTCGATCATTTGTTACGGACAACGGTGCCCAATTCAGCAGCGGATGGTTCCAAGACTTCTGCAAGGAGTAGGGAATCTGACTCAAATTCACTTCAGTCGCGCACCCCAAATGCAACGGGTTAGCTGAAGCTGCCAATAAGTGCATCCTCTAGCCCTTGAAGAAGAAAGTCGACAAAGCAGTTGGAAACTGGGTCGAAGAGCTCCCTAGTATCGAATGGTCCTATCGCACGACTCATAAGAATGCCACTGGTGAGAGCCCCTTCGGGCTGACCTACGGGGCCGAAGCTGTAACCCCCGTGGAGGTCGGTATGCCTACCATTCGCCTGCAGCATTTCGATGGAGACTCCAACTCTGTGGGGTTCCGAGCAGGGCTAGATCTCATAGACGAGGTTCGAGCTAGGGTGCTACGCAAACAGATTGCCAACCAGCAGGGAGTCGCTAGATACTATAATAGCAGGGTTCGACCAAGAAGATTTCAAGTCGGCGACCTTGTCTTGAGAAAGGCTGCGTTCAACATAGACACTAAGCGCGGCAAGCTGGCTCCCAACTAGGAGGGGCCATACACCGTCCTTGAGGAGATACGGCCTGGCACTTACTAGTACGAGGCCCAGATGGGAGAATTCTACAGCACTCCTAGAACATTGAGCACCTTAAAAAGTTTTGTCAATAATTCTGTAGTGTAAATTTTGTTTGTAATCTCTCATTATGAGTAGATTTTGCATCTGATTATGCTCAACTTGTCTTAAAACTATGACATAAACATTGGAGCAATCACGTTCAACTCACCTGAGCGACTTACCCTTCTTGCCCAAGATGAGTCGTGGTATCCCACTTCCTTAGCTGAGTCAAAATAGCTTTCCCACTGGGTTGAGCTCGGGCGAACCTTCTTGCCAGGGCCGAGTCAATGAACACTTCTCATGACCTCGAGTCAAGGAACCCTTCTCATTACGGTGAGTCAAGGAACCCTTCTCGCCACTGCGAGTCAAGAAACCCTTCTCATCATGTCGAGTCAAGGAACCCTTCTCATGACCTCGAGTCAAGAAATCTTTCTCGCCTACACAAGACAGGAGACCTGACTCACTTAGCTGGACAAATGTGTTCCCCTCACTAAGCCGAATTGAGATATCCCCACACTCCGGGCTGTGCCAAGACACCCGTCCCCTCTGGGAGGATTGGAGTAAGAAGCTAAAATCCCTAGGCGCTCCATGAGCCCTAAGCACTCAACCCCTTCGGTTGCCATTAGATTGAGTCGCTGACCAACCGAGGCTGACTCCTAAGCCATAAACGCTCCATGAGCCCTAGGCACCCAACCCCTTGGGTTGTCACACGCATAGTCGCCGCCGACCGAGGTCGGCTCCTAAGCCCTGGGCTCTCCATGAGCTCTAGGCACTCAACCCCTTAGGTTGCCATTAGATTGAGTCGCCGACTTACCGTGGCCAACTCCAAAGCCCTAGGTGCTCCATGAGCCCTAAGCACCCAACCCCTTGGGTTGTCACACACAGAGTCACCGCCGACCAAGGATGGCTCCTAAGCCCTAGGGGCTCCATGATCCCTAGGCACTCAACCCCTTGGGTTGCCATTGGATTGAGTCACCGACCAATCGAGGCTGACTCCTAAGCCCTAGGCGCTCCATGAGCCCTAGGCACCAACCCCTTGGGTTGTCACACACAGAGTCGCCACCGACTGAGGCTAGCTCCTAAGCCCTAGGTGCTCCATGAGCCCTAGGCACTCAACCCCTTAGGTTGCAATTGGATTGAGTCGCCGACCGACCGAGGCCGGCTCCTAAGGCCTAGGTGCTCCATGAGCCCTAGGCACCTGACCCCTTGGGTTGTCAATAGAATGGGTCGTCACCGATCAAGGCTGACTCCTAAAGACCTAGGCACCACATAAGTCCTAGGCACCCATCTTATGCACTCGCTAACCTAAAAGGCACAAAGGCCACATGGACCCCAGATACCTAAGTTCCGAGCTGCGATCAACTGTTGTGCTTTAGCGAACACGACTTCAAGCTCACACCTACTGTTAGCACCCGCCAAGGTATTTGCAAGCCTTAGCCAAGCGAGGATACTGCCTGCGCGCTAGAGGCAGATGGTCGACCATTCCTTAGAGTATGATTATTTTTTAGGGTTATAATTATCCCTCGAAATATAACTGTGTTATGATCGGCTCACTCATCTTGTAACCGTGAGTCGACATCTCGTCAGACACACACCAAAAGTAAAAATGTGACACGGAAAAATGAAACCCAGGTGCATCGCAGACAGGAATGTAGAGCAAACCAAACTTATTTAACAGACAAAGTTGAATTTCAAGGATCAAGCCATAAAAAACAGAGAGAGAAGGAGAAGATGAAATTTTCTGTTATTTTATAAGTATATACATGTGAGACCCCCCAGGAGGCGATAGTCGGCCTGGGAACACCCTAATTCGGGTCGTCCGCTACATCACCGCCGTTGCCCTCCTCATCATCATCCTCGTCATCACCTTCCTCGTCGGAGCTCAACTGGATCCCCCCACCTCTAGCTTCGAGGTCTTGAAGAATGCCGAGACAACTCTACACTCGATAGGGGTAGATGATGGCAGAGGACAGCAGCGTGTTAGGAGGGAACTGGCTCATCAGATAGTCACAGCCGGCTTTAACGGCTAGCGACAACTCAACCTTGCCCACAGGGCCATGCCGATAGCCTTCGATAACCTCCCTCTTGCCCTCCTCAGAGGTCACGTGGTTGAGTCAGGCCTCCATGGACTGGGCATTAGCCAAGGCTGCTTGATGAGCTGCCCTCATGTCCTCCAGCTCCAACCTCGTGCTCTGAAGGGCCCGTTGTTCTGAGAGGACCTCTACTTGAGCCACCAGCCTTGCCAGCTTCTCGGCCTCGAGGTCCTCCTTCAGGAGCTGGACGCACTGCTCCTGCCTGGCCTCCTCCTTTTAGTAGCTTTGGGCAGCTGCCCCGAGCTTAGCTATCTCCTCCTTCAGCTTTGCTATGGTGGCCGACTGCTTTAGCTTATGAGCCTCCAAGTTAGCAATGGTGGACTGCGTCGTCTCCACCACTTGTGCCACTTAACGTCCAGCTTCTCCTTTTCAGCCTCGAGGACTTTGATCCTCCTCTCAGTGTCTTCTCGAGCTTCCTTTTCCCGAGCCACCTCGGTCACAAGCTGATCGCAAGCATCCATCACATGGTCAAACTGGTTGACTAGCTCCTCCTCTATCAGGGCCACCCTGATACTATAGCTCTAAAGAGCCAAGCGGAGCCCTCTTGTGGGCACTTCTCTCAGCAATCTACGTCCTTGGGGAGGGTGAATTGGTCGGCAACGGTGAGCTGAGCCCTTCCTGACAGCAGTACCGAGTCATTTCGGTGGAGGAAGTGGTTGGGGACAAACCTCTCGTACTCGGGAGGGTCGAACCCCTCCTCCAAGTAGCCAATAAGCTTGGCCCAGATCTCTTTCTACCTCTGCTTCCCTATCTCCCCCAACTAGTGGCAGAAGGGGAGTCGAGAGGCAGAACCACCAACCACGTGGTGGGTAGTCGCAGACTTAGTAGTCGCCCTCTCCCTAGCCCTCAGCTCCTCAGCTGAATCGCGGGCCGACTCAGGAGGAAGAGCCGAGACAAGACCCTGCCCGCCTTAAGAATCCAAGTCAATGGGCACAGCCTCTGGTGCTTGCCCCTTAGAGAGAATCTCAACCCTAGGGAGAGAAGGCACATTGGCGTCAATCTCTTGGGCTGATAGGTCAGGAGGAGGCATCCCTGGAGCTTGCGCCTCGATAGGGGTAAAGGCGCCCGCGGCAGCCACATCAGCTGGGGCTGATGCAGCCGCCTCAGGCTTGTCCTTAGAAGTAGATTTCTTCGACCTCCTCTTTTTCTTCTCAGGCCCCTCGGGCCCAGAAAGGCCCAGCTGAGATGTGAGCATGGCGACCATCTTATCGGAGTTCTTGCTCCAAAACTCGGCCTCTTTAGCCGACAGAGCAGCCCTTGACCTCTTCACCGGAGGTCGGGATGCGGCTAGTTTGGCTAGCTCTGAAGCCTTCCGATCCTTGGGCAGCCTAGGACTGACTTGGGCCAAAGCAGCCGCCCTCTCCATGTTAGCCTCTGTCGGTTGAGAATGGGATAGACCCGCTACCCTAAGGGAGGCAGAATTGAATAGATTGCTGATGTCCCGAGACCCGACGTAGGAGCGAACCCTCTCCAAGTCCATACGCTCCTCAGCCCAATGGGGGAGTGGCTTCAACACCTCCTTCTCGATCTCCGGCCATGAATGGCAAGCAAGAATGGGGTCAGCCCTGAAGACCCAGACGAACTTCTCCTTCCAAGCCTTGTTGGACTCGGGGAAGTTCACCAGCTTCGCGCCTGAATTAACAAAGAAAAAATGCGTGTCCTTCCTCATCGTCTTGATGCTCATGAGATAGCTAAAGAGCTGGAGAGTCAGCTCGACCCCCACCTGGTAGCTAATCACCAGGAACGCCATCAGTATAGCAATAGCGTTAGGGGAAAATTGCATAGGAGAGACCCCTAGCTATTCGCACACCCTCCTCACAAAGCGGGGGAGGGGCAGCTGCAGCCCATACTCCATATAGGGTAGGTACACCGGTGCCTTGTTAGGACTGTGCTCAAACACGACCTCCTCCTTCTTCAGCAGGGAAAGCTTGAAAGCCACCAGAATGTCACACCGCTCGGAGAGGGCTTCCAGATCCTCCCTCGCCACCTTTGAGTGGATGCGGGCGAGGAGACTGAGCCTGTCGATGGGAGTGGAGGAAGAAGCACAGGAAGAAGCAGCCATTGGAAAGCTTTCTTTTTGCTAGAGCTCTAAGTGTGAGGAGAAAGTTCTAGTCTTTGGAGTTATGTGAAGAAAACCCTAGTTAAAGGAGGAGGAGCATTTATAGGAAGACAAGGGCTCGCGTGGCAACTTTTGAACGGTTTGCCTGTTTTGAGATTGATGGTCCAGATCAGGGTGTAGGCATTGAAAATCACTTATCCGTACCTGAACGAGACTCGGACGCTGGAGGAACAATCGACAACCCATCCAACGATGCGATCTAGAACTGCTGATGACGTAACTGCGCCACAAAACACATAAAGCTAGTCGACGAATGCATGAAGTGAGTGGGCAAGGCGTACAAGTCAACAAAGTGACGTATCGTGGAATAAACCCAATGACAAAGCTTTAGATCAGCGAGAATCGACAAGGCGAGTCGACCGGACTCAAATGTCAACAAGACAAAATCAACTAGACTTAACCCGTCGATGGGATTGAACTGATCGAGTTCTGAGTTAGTGAGAAGATCAATCGGACATAGACTCAGCACGACGGCAACGAGATTGGGAGAAAACAGCACTAGAAAACTCTGGAAGAAGGCCAAACTATGCCTCGGCCACTTGGCCGAGACACCACTTGGTGTCTCGGCCTAGCCGAGACACCAAGGTGTCTCTCGGCCAAATAACCCCCCTCTCTCCTATAAATATAGAGGGGCGTCTCAGTTGTTTTGGTTGGAAAAGTTTGGAATTTCAGAGAGCTTCAGGCGAGATCTACGAGAGCTTTTGCACAGATCCGAGTGTCTACAAGATCAAAAGGCCAGATCCAGATCCCGTGCAAGCAAAGAACTCCTTCCATGTCAGATCTACGCGGTGAGGAAGAGAGAGTCAAGACCAGATCTATGTCGATCTAGGTCAGATTTACAGTTCTACCCTCTAGATTAAGCTTCGTCTTAATCTCAGGGTCTAGTGCGTGACTTCGCTTTGTC
>JBAKGM010004933.1:0-12431 GCA_037177215.1 Asparagus racemosus | reverse complement strand
AGACACATATACACGCACACGCTAATAAGGCATCATTCTCTCTCTCTTAGAAAGAGGACCGGGCACTTTGTTTTTCCCATTTTCCCACATCTCTAGCAACCTTTCAACTTCTAATGCTATGGATTCATTTACATCTCTCTCTTCACCCTCATTTTTGCTCCTCTCCCTTCTCCTTTTTTTTTTTACTTAACGGAGGGGAATGACTTATAACAGAATAGAATGAAAGAATATAATTTATGTAACTGATCCTAAACATTTGAGATAAAGACTTTGTTGTTGTTGTTGTTGTTCCTCCTTTTTGTCTTGGTACTTTTTTGGCTCACATCCCTCTCATCTTCATCCTCCTTCGAATGTCAAGCCCCCCTCACTTTCTAAACCCTATATCCTTCTACCCCCCACGTTACTCTCAATTCCCACTGAAACCCTCTCTTCTTAGAGTAGTTATCTCTTACCTCTATAGTAATGACCCCATTACAAATTAATGAGAAACTTCGAAAAGTATAGGGTGGCTTTGGAAATGTGGGATTCGATGGTAAGGTATGCGATTGAGGCAAGCTTATATTTTTTTGCATCTTTCTCTTCTTACTTCGGTCATCACTGTTGTTCATATTGACAGCTTAACGCTTGTGGTTTTGATGGAAAGATGGGTACGCTTTTTTTCTCTCTTTTTTTGTTTGTTTTTTGCTTTTTGCATTGTAGATGTTTGTCTCCATGCCCCTTGAGTTTTCATTTAAATATGTGAAATTTGGAAGAGCTCTCCACAACTTTTTTGCGTTGAATTAGTCAACAAAAGTCAGTTCATGATTCTGGTAGTAGAGGATCCATGTTTTTTTTTTCTTTTCTTTTCTTTTCTTTTAGAATCTCTAATCTTTGATCTCATATTTATCTAAATTAGCAGAAACTTTTTAAAGCTTTTTATTATGAATAATTATAGTGCCTTCGAACCAAATTAGTTTCTATTTTCTGCGGTAAACTTTTGGTATCTGAACCTTATATTTTGCAAATAATTAATATATTATTTCCTCAATATTGCATTTCTAACAGTGCTTTACAATCATATTCAACAAACTCTTCTGAGGGATCAAATGAGTTCATTTGATCATTGTAGATATTTGTAAATGCTTTAGGATTTGATTCCATCAGGAACCTACATCGTATTAAATTATTAAAGCAAATGCAATTTGTCCGTACGTCTGATCATATTTTAACTCAAACTGTTAACTATCCCATTAATTTATTTTTAAAAAACTATTTATGAATTAGTTTAAAACTGATTATTATTGTTTTCTCAACTATTCTGCGAAAATTTTATTAGAATAGTTTGTAGGTACTTCTATGGATACTATGAGAATCTGTGTAGGCTTACTTGAAAATTAGTTGTATCTGTACATAAAAACTTTATACTATTAAAGTAGTGTTTTTCCGTAGAATAATGCTTAGAATAATTTGGAAATTTTGGCTTGAGCAGTTAATCTTTGATAATATTTTGTATTCAAACAACAAGGTGGTCAACACACCTATAGGTTCAGATGTAGATAAATGTTACTTCTTTTTTCTTTTTTCACTAATTGAATTGGCAGATTTTCATGCTTTTTTTCTAATTGTTCTTATAAAAATTATGCTTTTTATTGATTTTTTTTCATTAGTGTGACAGTTAAAATACTGATTCATTAACATTCTTTTTTAATTTTTAATGTCAAATATTTGCCTTTTTACTAATTTATGCAATATTTCTATTCATTTTTTTAACTTCATGTGCTTGCAAAAATCCAATGTGGATATATCTCTTTTTAATTTTTTTTATTTTAATGTAAACCGCTAGGTTTTTTACTAATTATTGCAATGTGTTCACTAAAAGACCAATATGGAGATAATTTTTGTTTTTACCTTCGTTAAAAGACTATCGATTGAGGTAAGATATTTTCTTCAGCTTGTCTAGATCATAAATCTGATTTAAAGGATTTCCCTATACTCTAATAGGAACTTGAGATCCATCTCGAATTATTGCTTTAGTTCTTCCTGTACTCTAGTAAAATAACTAATGTTATCCTCTCACTATTCTATGGTTAAACTATATATGTTGTGTGTAGTTGTTTTTTAATGAAATGAACAGAGCATCTCGCCTTAATTTTATCCTCAACAAAAAAATAAAAAAAAAAAAAAAAAAAAATCCAAGAAGGAAGAAGATGATATTTGGTTCGTGTTTTTGGAATCGTGGTTACGTTGCTACATAGAGAGTCGTGGGGCAATCTTAATCAGTCTCTTCAACAAAATCTTGCAGCCGTTGCAGGTATATTGAAAAAAAATCTTATTACAATGCATAATAGAAGGACATTATTTCACACTTAAAATTTAATGTGGCTCCTTTATTATTTAATTATTTCAATTTGCTCTCTCTCTCTCTCTCTCTCTCTCTCTTTCGGATTTCCAATGATTTTCATTAAAATGATTTCAACTGCCAGGTACTTCTGACTTCGTAAAGGGAAACAAATAAAAAAAAGGAACAAGAAAAGAAACTTTTGTTTGCTCTCTTGTTCTTGTTCTTGTTCTTGACAACCTAGACATTTTTGCCTATTGTTTCATTTTAACTTAGGGATAAATATAATTTGCATGAACAATTTGCATTACAGATTTACATCACTTCTATTGAAATATCAATAGAAAATACTTGTCCTTGCAATTATAAATATGTACAATAGCTAATTTGTCGTGTATTTGCATTTTGGAGAGAGCCGGAATATAATTTTGCACGATCATTAGTAGTTTTTTTTTTGACTTTTTATAAGGCTATGTTTGGTAATTTTAAAAACTTAGCAGAATTACTTCTTTAACCCTTCTTTAATTGCCAAACACAAAAAATTAAATATTCATCTTAATCATCTAATCCAAATGAAATTTAATTATTTTTAACCCCTCATAACGGATTAACTAATTTATTACTTCTCTTTAACTGTATTCCCTTAACCCCTTGCCAAACGGCACCTGAGTGCTCAAAGCATAATGTATTATTTTCTCTTGGGGTGAAAGTATATAGTTTTAACAAAATATAAGAATATTTTGCTACATCCATTTTTTATTTTTTTAATTGCATAGTGTACTATTTTCTCTTGTGGTGAAAGTAAATATAGTTTTAACACAATATATGAATATTTTCTACAAGCATTTTTTATTTTTTTTACTTTAAGATATTTGAGGAAATTGATTTGACAAAAGAAATTGATGAGAATGCTCACTACTATGACAATATGATGATTGCAATAAGTAAAAGCTTTTAGCTTTTATTTTAATGTCGGACCTTTCATTTTTTGGATGCGGATCCTCTCCAATTAGATGGTAATTGGACAGGGTCCAATACTTCTAATCCCCACCATTTATCTCTAATTTAATGGACAAGATACATAGGATTACCACAATTAAACTAGTAGTTTTGAAAACTACCATTGTGGATTTAGTAGATATTACTTAAATTTTGACAAAATCATGTTCCCATATGTCTTTATTTCTAATCAGAAGTTAATTATATGCATTGCTCATTTTTAATTGAATAATTTTTTTAGCAATTCATATTCATGCAAAATCAATAACCAACAAATAGAAAGTTTAAGAAATTAAAATTTGATGCCTATTGAAAAATAATTATAAATAAATACATTTAAAAAAATCTAACGAGTGTTTCTGTACATATATTAATAACTGGTTCGGATCATGTTCCCAAGTGATTCTGTATGCACATTGATAATAAAATCAGACGTATGAATATAAGAATTATAAATAAATAAGAAATAATTATAAATAATTCAAATTTGAGAAAGAGTTGCTTGGTTAACATCTAATTTAGAGAGGTTAATTAGAACGATGTTTGTAGGAATATTTGAATTCATTAAAAATTAAATAATATTATCAAATTCACCATGGCGGTTTTCAAAACCGCTAGTTTAATTGTAGTAATCCAATATGACGTTATCTCACTCGTTAATTTAAAGATATAAGGTGGGGATTAGAGGAATTGGACCCTCTCCAATGACCATCTAATTAGGGAGGATTTCCTTTTTGAGGCGGTAAATTAAACTTTTAAGCAGAAATTAAAACTCCCATACACACGTAAAACCATAGCGATAATCATTCGAATCTAAAAGAATCTCTGATATAGGAACTCCGACTACCCTCGCCCTCTCAGACTCCCCCTTCCTCCATTCCAGCGTCCAACCCCGTCACCTTCCGCCGCCTCCATTTGCTCTTCATCCAGCTGCCGAACCTCCAAACCCCCCGTTGCCGAACCCTCAGAATTTAAATTTAGGTTCACGTCAGAACTGAACTCAGAGTACGATTTTGAGTAGTAGTTTTATCACAATCTGATGTGATAACGGTTCGATGCTTGACTGACTACCAGGGTTTTTCGGTGTTCTTCTATCCTTTCTCCTTTTTCGTTGATTTCAAAAATCAGAAGGTGATGAACGCAGGGTCGAATTCGAAAACAAGCTCCTGAGGGGATGTGTTACAGTTTGTTGTCGAGGTATTTGATTGCGATTAGTATTGAGACGGTGATGGTTTTGCAGTGGTATGATTGGACTATTTCGATCCTGGGGTGTGATAAAAATGTAAGTTTGATGCTGAATTGCTGCTTGAAAGTGAGATTTTCTTCATGGAAAAAGTGTACTTGGCATTCTTCTGTTAGCGTGAATTTGAGCTTCAAAACTGGGTGATGAAATGAGTGTATTCTAAGTATGAGAGCACTGTGAGCTCGATTGTTAGCTACTAACACATTTGCAGATCAATTAGAATGCTTACTGAACAAGCTGCCAATTGCCATGACAATGTAAGCTAGATCTAAATTGCTGTTTAAAAGTGAGCTTGGTAATTTATTGCATCTTCTGTTTGATGATGGTTTGGTGACGGTTAAGAAAACAACATCTGCAGAAAATGATTATCCTATAACATTATGATTGATATGTGCATATACACCAAAAGAATGATAATGAGTGTATTTATAGGAACTCGTATAATGCATGTGCTTTGCACATAGACACTCGTCTTATATTAATATTATGAACTTGTTTTGTGAACTAAAAAATAATAAAGATTTGGAGTCTACTAAAATATAAAGATTTAAAACTAATTAGAGATACCTAATATCCTCAATTACATATTATTTGCCAATTGTGTCAATTTCAAGCAATTTCTGAATTTTGTAGCTTTAATTTTTTTATTCAAATAGATGAGCTTGCTCTATGATGGCAGCGAACAAGACAATAATATTGTACAATTTTTGTTTATTATTATCTTGGATCCAACATAAACTTGACATGTACAACCAATGAATTATAAACATTTTATGGAAGAAATATAGATGTTGAAACATGTTGCATATCAGTTGGAGTACAAATAGAGAAGCTTGCCGATCCTGAACCCTCATAATAACCACCCAATATTCCTTCCTAAAACAATGCGTACCAGTCATTTGAGGTCTAGACCTCTCATCTCCTACTCTTGCACTCTTTTCAGTGTTCCTATAAAATCTAAGCCAATGCAAATGTCTCTCAATGTGTCTAAGCCCCATCCAAACGATAGAGGATGTGAACCACCATTACCCTTTAAGACATTGCATAAGAGCACTTGATATTGAAAATTTTATTGGACCCTCACTTGGAAGCCCAGTTGATCTGTTAGTAACATGAAAAAGAGTTGCTACCACTTTTGTTGCGGGTCCACATTTCAGGCTTGACAACATAGCACTTGAGATCATTGAGCACTGCTTTGAGTACACATGATATATGATCTCTTTATCCAAATTTTGTTCCCATCTCTATGTATGACATTACACAGTAAAAAGTAATACTTACCTATAAATTCTTAACATGAACTTGTATACATGCATATCCTTTAGTTCTAGGGTATAGGCTTACTGCTTACCACCATGAACCAACCGTCATCTGAAGATATGTAGGCTTTGATTATGATCGGGTTCAAGCCGGGTTCAAGCCAATGAAGAGTTGGATAATGAACTTCTAAGAGAATCTCATGTTTGTTTGAACTGTTCACCTAAGAGGAAAAAGATTGTAAATATCAACATTTAGGCAACTAAATAGTAAATTGAGTACAAATCAAAAGCAAGGAGGATAAAATTTTTCCCAAATTACTATCATATTATCACAATAATCATTGGCAATCTCAACCCTTCATCATAAAAGGAAATGAATATTAGTATGAGATACATAAAATAAATGCATAACAAAAATTCTCTTAAAACCTCAAAACTGTGGCTGTGAGAGAGAGATAGGAGGAAAGGTTTAATTACAATATTTAGATGTATGGAAACGTATGAGAGATGGGAGGAGAGGTTTAATTACAACATTTAGATGTATGGAAGCGTAAGAGAAGGGTCACTTTTTAACCACATGTATCAATATTAGTCCACATGATATTAGCATAAAAAATAAAACAATAAAATATATTACAAAAAAGTCAACAACTTGCATGGGCAACATATTTGTACGTTGAAAATAGAGGACGATGTCATGACTCCCCTCTTATTCCTTAACTGCATTTCATATGTAAAAGATTATTTAAGATTGTTTGATCCCCTATATATTGACAATGTAGTTTGATGAGATGTTTATAGAAAAAGAAAAGAAAAGTTACAATATAAGAATTTAAAGAGATGAAGAATTATATTTGTGATTAGTCATGAATATATTAAAGATGATTAGTGGAGATAATGTATGAGTGAAGAGGTGTACATTAATGAGAAGTTATTAAGAATTCTAATGAAATGGAAATATGTATGTATGTTATTGTATGTACGTACATATATATAGTTGGAATTATTAAATTTAAGAGGGATAAAAAGAGCATTCAAAAGTTTTAACACCCTAATCCTCTTTTATATGTAGTATAAGTATAGATATAGATTTAGAGGGTGCTCCCATTGTAGGGTGTGATAACGTGCCAAAGAGGCCATTAAATGCTCTAGTTAGAGAAGCGATGGAAGATATCACAAACTTATGAGTTTGAATACTCATTCTATACTCTATCTTAAATTTATGAGCTTTAATGATTGTTATTTGCTTAGTAAAACTTTAGGTGTAAAAGACATTAGTTATTGATTAACAGTAAATTTCATTATTTTTTGTAACATGGTGATCTGAATCATTAGTTACCATAATACTTGTAGATCAACACGAATGCTTATTGCACAAGATGCTAATTCAAATCCTTTATCAAAAGTGAGCTCGAACTTTCACCTTCCCTCCTTCTCTTTGTCATGACACAGAAATCGCAAGCTTGGTAATGCTACTTGATTTTTTGGTATTTGTTGCAATTTCAGTTAGTTTTTCGAGCAATGAAAATTTAGACGATCAAACGATGATGAATCGAATAAAAATTCTTAGGGCACGTTTGATTTTTATCCTTGGACTACGTTTATTTTTTATCCCTGGACTAGGGGGTGTTATTTTACCGGCTATAGTACTGAGACTATATAGTCTTGGGATTATTTTAGTCTAATCCAGGGTTTGTTTTCATATGGACTAACATTCGGACTAACATAAAATAGTCTTCAGTGATGTTTCTTTTTAGGAGGATTATGACCATTTGGACTAATATCATAATCCAAATGACCTTTTTGCCTCAAAAGCTACTAATATTGTGTCCATGCATCTGTTTGGTGGGAAAAAATATCTAAAATGTGGCCATGTGGGCATGGTCTCGTCTACAAAACAGACATACTACCTAGACTAGCAGGCTTATGTATCAGAAAGTATACTATACATAATCATTTAAATTTGAAAATGTAGAATAGATGTCCATATAAGGCTAGTATTCTATATATAAAAAATTGAAGGCAAGAACCACTTCCGATCCATTTCGCTTTCACTAAATTTCAATGCATATGTGCTTATCTGATTATAGTTAAGGTCCATAGGCATGTCCAAACGAGCCCGCTCGGAAATCTAGGTCTAGGCAAGACAAAATGGGTGGCCTGACCCAGACTCAGAGGCCCCGTGCTGGCCCATATATTTTTCTTTTTTTCTTTTTTTGGCAAAAAATTACTTAAAAATAGTTTTTTGCCAAAAAAAAAAAAGAATTTAGAGAGTAATTAACATATGTGAAATTTTGACAAAAATTCAATCATATTATTAATCACTTATAATTATACAATTTGTAAATATCATAAAAATTAAAATGATAAAAAATAAATTCTTTATTATTAATCACTAACAATTACAAATTTTTTTAAAGAAATTGTCACATCATAATAGATGATAATTTCAACTAAGTTGACACCTACTCATCTATATTATTATCATTTGTAACTCTTTCTAAAATAATTTATCACAAATTTAAAGCTAAGAAATAAAAATTACAAACTATTTTCTACTCTCTATCTCCTATCGTCAATTCATTAAGTCTATCTTCAATATTAGCTATTCGGTCGATACCTTGAGTTCTCTTCTCAAACCTCCATTAATCTTGTAGGCACATTACTGCATGTACAGTAGACGGATCTAGTGATGTTCTGTGATCGTCGATCAAACATCATGAAGTGTAGAAGACAGATTTCGCAGCTACTGGAGAAATCTGCACTGTTAGTAAGTCACGAGCTATAATGAAAAGCATAGGATATGAAACTGTTCCATATACTCTCCACCATTACCACATATCGAAATCAACATTATTTTGAGAATTATTAAAGATGCAGCTAGATATTGTTCAATTTTAAAAAATTTCCACGATGATGATCCAGATCCACAGCTACTACCAGTTAGCATCGCTATCATCGACTGCCTATCAAAAATCTTACCTTTGCCCCCATCTTGAGCTTGTAGAAGCCGTAGGTTCAGGTATACTTACACTGTATCTACCTACATACTCATTATATAATCTTTGAAAATAATATTTAATAGTGTTATGATGAGTAAGAGCAGTCATATTCTCATACAAAGAATTTAACAAAACATTTTAAGGCAAATATCCTTTAAGCATGGATCAATAAGAATCCCCAAATCAAAAATAATAGGAATAGGTCTAAAATACTTTTTAAATTTACTTTCTATTTCAAAAATTATGTTTCCAAAATAATTATCCAAGCGATAAGTAGTAAAACAAGTTTGAATACTTAAAACTTGTAAAGCAGCTTGAGTAATAGTTAGATAATAACAACCAGATAATACTATAGTAGCTTCATAAAAAACTTGTAGCATCTCTTTTACATTACATATAATTGTCCATTCATCATCAATTATTCTATACATACTACCAGAACTAGAACTAGAAGCATACAAAGTAATAAAATATTTATTATTTTTTTAAACTCTATTGCTGCATTTAGCATTGTATAGATGGAATTCCACCTATGTTCAACATCTTTTGAAGTTAAATTGGGTTTTAAATTTTTTTCTTCTACACAATTGTTTCCATCTTTTAAGTCTTTGTTCAGAAGCATTATGATTATAAGCTATAACCCTAACTTTTTCTATCATGAGTTTAATTTTATTAAATGCACTTTGAACAATTAAATTTAAAATATGACACATGCATCTAATATGAAAAATATCACAATGACATGGCAATAGCAAAGATGATATGATATGATCTACGTCTACATTATTATTACTTGCATTATCTAGTGAAAGAGAAAATATTTTTTTCAAAAATTTCTAATTTTTAAAGTTCTTCCATTATTAAATTTGCAACATTAACACCACTATGTGAATCTTCAATTACAATAAAAGTAACAACTCTTTTAAACATTTGCCAAGTGTCATCAATCCAGTGTGTTGTGATACATAAATAACCAGTTTGGTCTCTAGATGTCAAAATATTAAATGTTAGAGAAAATTTACATGTTAAGCTTTAAAATAAGAAATTATTTTTGTTTGTTCCTTGTGATAATATTTCAAAATATCACATTGATAAGATTGACGAGAAATTTTTTGAAATGCAGGATAAAAACCATCTCTAATCATATCCTCAAATTCATCATATTCTACTAATTTAAATGTAATGTTTTTAGGAACAATAAACCTGATGACGTATTTACTGGCTTTAATTGCGTTGTAGTTCTAAGAACTGAGGCTGCCAGAGGTAGATGATTGAGAGAGTAGAGATTAGCGGATATCTCCTTGAGACGTTGTTGCTTGAGCCGTGTTGTGTTTTTCCAAATAGCTTGTGAGGTGGTTGGTGCCGCTTTTATGATGAGCTCCAAAGATATGGCTGCACAACGCACATTTGGCCTTCTGGGTGAGAAGTTTTCCGTGTTGATCCCTCATGACTTCTATCTTCTTAAAAAATTCCACACATTGGATCTTGGATTTTTAGGAGATCTAGGTGTTAGATCATCACCACCGGATTGGGAATTAATATTGGTAGTAATAGGAGTAGTTGTAGGAGTAGTAGGACACATTTCAGTATCGGGAGTCAGAATTTGCACTTCATGATCAGAGGAGGAAGTTATTGGAATTAGAGAATTAGAGAGTATAAGTGAGAATAAGAGAGTATTAGAGAGAAGTAGATGAGTTTGGGATGAGAAAATCAATGAAAACCCCCTCTATTTATAGAGGCAACCCCTTAGCTAAATGACCAAAATACTCTCAAATTTTACGCGTTTTTGACCGCTTTGAGGGTATTTTGGTCAACTGACCAAAAATAGCCGTTACTAGTTATTTTCTCAACTCAACCAGAGCCGGGTCCGGGCCGCCCAGTCCAATGGGCATTTTTTTGCCCGTTGGACTGGGCTGGGCCCGGGACGGTTTCGACGAACCGACCCGGAGCCCGGTCAGGCCCGAACTTTTAGGTTTTTCTCGGGTCTGGGCCTGGCGCTGACCCGGTCGAGTCAGAGCAGGTGGCCCATTTGGACAGCCCTAGAGGTCCACATATCAAAATTTTCAATGATTATGCATAGAATGTTTTTTAATGGTCTCATTGGGTTATCTAGCTATGAAATATAATTCAAACGCAAATTCAATGATTATGCATAGAATGTTTTCTAATGGTCACATTGGGTTATCTAGCTATGAAATATAATTCAAACTCAAAGTAAAAGACAATGAACAATTTCTTGACATTGTCAACCATGAATGCTATCTTGCAAAAGAATATTGCGAAAACAAATAGCTACAGAAGAAATAAAAGCCGCCGAACTAGAAGACGGGGAAAATAATTAATGCGGCAGAAAAAGTCTCGCCAAAAAAATATCGAAGAAAACAAAATAGAAGGAATTAAGAAAGGGTATGGGTGTTTTTGTCTCAAAAATCTTAATCCCTTCTAGATAATTAGTACTCGGATTGTAAAAGTGGGTGGTCGGGTTGGTTTAGTATAGTCCCCCTTTTGAGTATTAAGTAGTTCCTCCTCACAAATGGTCAAGTCCAGATGAAAAAACAAGCATAGGCTAAAAAGATAGGTCCAGACTATTTTAAAATAGTACACTCAATATAAAAATAAAATAAACATGGCCTTAGTCCATGCTAGCCTCTATGACGTGGAAGGGAGTTAAGTTTTTAATGAGAAGGTGGCATGTATAAATTGTGGCTTTTTATTGATCACATTGTTAGTATGCAACTCTCTTTCTCATATTCTTTATATAACCTGAATGCTCAAAATCTAGTGTATTATTTTCTCTTAAAGTTAAAGTAAACAAAATTTTAACAAAATATATGAATATTTTGCCCTATGCATTTTTTTTAGTTAAAGATATTTGAGGAAATTGATAAAACTGCTCATTAGTACACGATTAGAATGTTTGTTATGTCCTCCTTCTTCAAGTACCAATTTTTTAAGGATTCAAGAATATATCTGTAAAATAATAAATAGGAACAAAAAAAAATATTATTTGCTTAAATTCATTGCTTAGCTATTAACTATTAAGCAGAAGAAGGTAAAGAATCAAAGCTCTAACATGATGCTGTATATGCAATTATGGATTTTACGTTATTATAATGTATAGATATGCATAGATCCAAGAAAATAGTTAATACGACTAAATTACCAGATTAGCATATTCAGTATGATGTGTTTAACAACTAGGTATTTATATTTGCTCTGGCACCAATTGTTCGCGGGGAAAATCGTTTTGGTTTCCATTGGCGAATTCGTTACAAACTTCGGTCACTTACAATGAGATTCAGAAAAAAAATCACCTTTTTTATAAGGCTTACAATGAAAATCACAAAAAAGATTACAACTTTTTCCTCCTTGTTGAACAAACACGGGATCCGTTTATCGGATCCTCGCTTGCGTGGGTGTTTTTGCCTGTGCCGGGGACTCTATTCCGTCTGTGGACCACCACGTGATCAGATCCAGATGCGAGATCTACAGATCTGTGGGGATTATTTCACGAAGGAAATAAACGCCGACAGGAATTAACTCACGAAGGAGATAATTGCCGGAGTGGGTGAAATCGACCAAGCGAAGTCACGCACGAGCCCTGAGATTAA
>JBAKGM010004913.1:0-12357 GCA_037177215.1 Asparagus racemosus | reverse complement strand
TTATATATATATATATGTATATATATATATATATATATACATATATATATGTATATACATATACATATATATAGCCCTAAAACCCTTCATCACTGAAACTTCAATTCAACGTCGAATTTCAGCAGTGAACGCTCAGTCGATTTTACCCTAGAGAGGAAGCAAAGGAAGAGCATAATTGTTTATTTTTGGGGATACGATTTTGCCCTGGACGTAGCTATTTGGTTTTTTAATTGAGAATATAACAATTAGATAATCCAGTTTCGGTTTGTGTATTAAACCCACGCCTGAAAGAGTAAAGTCTTAAAAATTAGTACATCAACCGAAACTTGTAGGCCTGCATAACAAGCAATATTTGAACATATCAGCTAATATGTTCAACATATCTCGACATTTATCCTTAGAACATCATACTACTTTAGAAGCATGATATCGTGGCATTGGAGCTCCAAAGCTGACTTGTCGGTTGCCATGCTAGTTATGCTGGCCACTATTTTAAAATCTTGCTATCACCATCTCTACCGCCATTTCCACCTCCATCTGTACCCTCATTGTTTCCTCCATCTCTACCATCATCATCTCTATTTCTACCATCTCCATCACCGTCGGTATTATTGTCTTTACCTCCATCTCATCCACCCCCATGATTTCCACCATAGATACTCTCATCTCCTCCACCATCTCTGCTATCATAATCACCATCTTCTCGGTCCACAGTTAATGTCACCACCATTCAAGAATATGAAGAGAGAGGGGTATAACTGTCCAATCAAGAAAAGTTTAAATAAATTGAAATATTCCTCACCTATATTGAGCCCAACTAATTAGACAAACTAATATCATTATATTAAGGTAATTTGAGAGATTAATATCAAAATATGAAGATTTGAGGAACTAATATCAAATACCATGATTTATGAGATTAATACTAAAAAAGCCATAATATTTTGATTTTTTAAGAAAAATAATTAGGTTTAAATAATATATTTGGTAAAACGTGTAAAATAAATGCGAACTTATCTTTAAAAATTGGGATGACTTTAACAAAAAATTGCTTCAAATGTATATGTTAAGTTGCTATGGATATATACTTTGGCATTTTTTTAATGCTATTGATGACAAATCCAAAAAGAGTTACATGTGTCATAGGTGGTTTATATGGACATATGAGGTGTTTAGGAAGGCTTATTTGTTGAAGCTTATAAGTTATGCTGGATTTTAATAGCTTTTCGCTTTTTTGATAAAAATACTATAAAAAATATTTGAGTAGAATAATAATTTGCTTGGTCAAACCTAGATTTTTTAAGTGAACTTATAAGCTAGTTTTTCAAAAGATGAGGTATATCAGCTTTTTAAAATGAGACTTATGAGCTAACTTATTTGATATTTTACCAAGCAGGTAGAAATAAAAAAGCTAGCTTGAAAGCTCATTTGACCAAAAAATAAGTCTCTCCAAACACCCTCATAGACACGTAGTTATGCATCTGCTAGCCATAGATAGACAAAGGAATTGATTTAACAAATAGTTTATAACTGTTTGTATTACTATTCGCTCAAATTAGGTTTATTGGAACATTGATCACTGTACTATATCCTAATTGGACCTTTATATCTATATTTTAATTGCTTGGATGACAAATTTTGTAATTAAATATTAATTAAATTTCTAGTCACTTCTAATGCATTTTGTCAATTAAAGTTTTATATTTTCATTCATTTTTAAGAACAACTTACTCACTATATCACAAGTTAATATTTCAAAAACAAAGTGTCAAATGCAATATAATTATCCAATATATGTTGCTTGATATGTTCATAAAATTTCACTTTCGTAAGTGATTAAGATATTACACATATGAATAAATATGTTATGTCAAACGGTCAAGACTTTCTTATGTCGCGTTAGCAGCATTTGTTATGTTAATTGATGAAAAGTAGTAGAAATGATTAATGATCCAATTAATATTTAATTACATGATCAGCTATCCAAGCAATTAAAATATAGGTATGAACCAAATTGTGTGATAAATACAATGACCAATGATCCAAGCAACCTACCCATATTTGATTTTGGAGAGCTTTTAGTATAAATTAAATATTTTTAATAATTGTACATAAAACCATTAAATAGAGTAGTTTAAATATTTGCTTCATTTTGTGTTAAAAATATTTGTTTCACATTTACTTTTTCATTATAATTATATAATTACACACAATATTTAATTTTTTATGATTATATACCATTAAATATATTTTCCACTAATATCAAAGCACTTAAAGTTTGAAATAAATTTCTTTATTCAAACATTTAAGTTATGATTTTGATCTTCATCATATAGTAAAGTCATAATCTTTAAATATGAATTTGGGTATTATTAAAAATAATAAATTGTTAATCAAACACAAATTATCTCTTAAATCAAATAAATATACAATTAATAAAGTAACTGCTTGATTAAATAAATATCTTTTAGTACCAAAATTTGATTTTGAGAAGAAAATTCAAATGCATATGAAATTCGACGATGTTAGATGAAAATAAATATGAACAACTTTATATTCAATTATGCGTGATTCATTTTCACCCCTAGCTATGGTACAAGTTGTGACCCCTAGCTATAGTACAAGTTGTGACATAAGAAAACCCACAGTTTTTGCTAAATGGAAACTCAGTTACTTATTGCTTATTTTGCACAGATTCATTAATTGATTATTTCTTTCTTGATAGACCCTTGGTATTATAATACAAAGTAGATTTCAAAATATTGATTAAATGAATTGTTGCTAGCTGCTACATGCTGAGGATGTGCTTATAGTGTTGTACCTCTGCCTTTAAATATCCAGTAATGGTGGTTGAACGACACCCTGGTTTGAATGCGAATCAATATAAGGTCATTAATCAACATGAACTCACAAAGAGAATTGAAATATACTTAAGAAAAATATAACGAGAGCACAGAGACATAGGATTTATGTGATTTGATAATTTCCTAAGTGGATATCAGAGATTACAAGATACAAACTATTGTTGTGGACTAGGTAAATCCCACAAGGAGCCCTTTGACAATCTCACCAAAAGATATCTCAAAATCATAGATTTCTCTTACTTAGTTCTCTATACTTCTCCTTTACATTTGCAACTTTTCTTGACATCCTACATCACACCCTAGACCTAGAAGACCATTTTTATAGTCCCTAAAACTGGATGGATAACCCAATAGGAGTCCTAACCCAAATAGAATTTCAAAATAGACCAAAATAAGTGTAGACGGGTAAAAATATTGAACCGTTGACCAAGCACCTTATGACGTCATGTGGAGACCCACTGAGGTATCACGGTCATTCTAAAGTAACCGAAGGGTTCAACATGACAAAATGGACCCAAACGGAGCCAAAGACGCAAAGTCACGAGGATCTGGACGTAAGCGGAACAATAATCGGATCAAAACTTGCCTGAAAATAGACTAAGACACATTTATGCGTGGTTCAGAACACGTGGTGCTAAGGTCACACGAAATTAGGGTTTACGCAGTGCTAAGATTGTTTAAGCTAACGGTACATATACCTTTCGCCAAATTGATAGTGAAACTGGTAGACAAAACTACAACATATCAAAGGTGTCAAAGCACTACAAGACAACATCCCTGCAAAAACTTTACGTAGGGCTACAAAAGTGACCAATGATAGCATTTATGCGGCATTACTAACACTCGGTAAATGATAAAATCTGCAAGAGTTGTTGAGATAGGATGCTGCGTCACTATCCATTTATCGCATGTACACTAAAAAGCTGCCAAAGTAGCTTGTGTAATCCTAACGGCGTGTAAACCCCCTAAAACCATGTATAGGGGCTTCTCTATAAATAGAGGCTCTCAGCTCACATCCAAAGGTCTCCAAGGCTCCAAACTTTTACCAAAGTCTCTTATATCCTATCTAAGCCTTCTTGTCTGATGTTTGAGGTCTTCTCTGCTCCACTAGTGCTGCTTCTCCTTTAGAGAGCTCCTTGGGTACTCTTTGGTCTCTTGAGCGACATATTTCCTTACCATTGGAGTTCTCTCATTGGCCTACTACCTCTCCATTGAGGTTTTCTCATTAGAGTTCCTATCACTCAAGAGCTACTACTACTCTCCAAGGAGTTCCATCCTCTGATAGAGTTCTATAGTATATCCGAGAGTGATTACTCTTCTAGCTAGAGTTATCTTCTTCCTACAAGAGGGTTTGCAAATAAACCCAAGTGGGAAAAAGAAAAACTTTTGGTCTTCCTCACTTGAGATTGAGCTACTCTTCCTCCAAGTTGCGAGCTTCACTAAGGGACGACATCAACACCTTCAACCTTGTCATATAGTCCACGGAGATCCCAATCTATCTCTATTAGCATATGGTTAAGAACTCACCTAAACAAAAATAAAGAATAAGTGAACTGGATCCCTTATCTGCTTGTTGGGAGGCCAAGTCATGAGCATATCCCCGTCACCCAATTTGAGTGAAAAACAGATGGCACACCTAGTGGGACCATGCTTCACAATCTAATAGTAGTAGTATTGCAATACAATGAGGTAACTCCTAGACCTATCATTGAAAGTCTACATTTTGGGGAGTTTCTAGAGGAGGACAACAATCACCCAAACACTATGAGAAAGATTAGAAAGATCTCGAAGGAAAATTCCAACTTTGCTTCACGCAAAGTTACTTTATATGGTTTTAAGCCAACACCGCATAAATGATGGCGGAAGTTCAACTTTGACTAAATTTGGAGCTTTCCTAGCCTCACGTAAATGATGGTGTACATTTGGTTTTAGCTAACTTTGGAATTTTGCACGGTTCAATCTTAGCCCCACGTAAAGGGTGTAGCCCTGCGTAAATAGTTCTAAATGCAATCCTAGAGCCCACATAAACTAGGAACGAATTTTAAAATTTTACGTGAGGTTACCTCAAGAGGTATTATTTTACATGACATTACAAGTCTAGTTCACTCAGATGCTGATGGTCTATCTTACTATCTGCGTAAATAAGAAGGGTCACACACAAGGCTACAACTTTGTGTCAAGATATGAAAATGTTGCCAAAAAATCTCTACGGGCTTGTAACTCTCATTAGAGAAGGAATTTGGTATTGAAAATGGATTTCCACTAAATGAAGGTGGATGGATCCTCTATAGAGCTCTACAAGAGCTTTTGAATTGGGGTCGTGCTTCCTGTAACTCCTCCCAAATTAAAAGTTATGACTTTCACGAGTCGTGCTACTCATTTCGTGCTCATTTACTAGCCCAAGCCAACTTGTTGAACTCCTAACGATCAAGCTCATTCAGAGAGTCAATTAAAGCATGCTCTACTACATCAATCCAAAACCAAGTTGAGCCTGGAGTAGAGGAGTGCCATGTTATGGCTATGTGTGAACAATAGTGAGTTAACTTTTCAGAGGCTATCTGCTGAGAGCATTTTAACAATGCCGACAACACTCGTCCCCTATGTTGCAATCAAATCATGGAGTCAATACAGACAACCATTCACATTATCATTCCCTCTACTATGCCATCGTGGTACGTCCAAGGAAATCAACCTCTTTTTGGAGGTCATTGGTGAACGAGATCGCGTCAACTTCTAGTCCTGACATGAAGCAATCAAGCCAAGCCGTATCACTCATCTAAGAGGCCTTCTGAATGTCAAGAGGCAAAGGCATTCACCAACACATTCATGTTGCAACCAATACATGGATATTGTCATTGTCACATTTTTGGCCAGTCATACTACCCTTACCCTATCATCATTCATGGGGTTGTCAATGATACAAACATATTGTCCCGACAGCATAGAACTTTAAAAAGTGTTGATCTTCAAGAAGTTAGCCGGAGATGCATGTCCTAACCCTTCGAAGAAAGAGTTCTGGTCTTCAGCAGACTAGTCGGGGTGTAAATTCAAACCACCAGAAGAAGCTTCTATTTGGTATGAGCAAATCCACCCCGAATCATTAAATGTCCTACTATCACAGCCCATCTCCAACACTTGGGTAGGGTTGAAAGTATCCATCAGGACATCTAAATTGGGGTTGGAACTATTTCAAACTAGAGCGGAACACATTAGAACATTCAAAATGGGGTGGAACCACATTGAATTAGGAGAAACCATATTTGAGGAGCAATTACATGCCCTACTGTCAGTTGAGATCAAAGGATCAACCCCCTCAGGTGAAAAGAAGTCAATATGGTTGCCACTCAAAGCTGTCAAGTTTAACACTAAACCTCTGAAGGACATCTAAGTTGATCACCACGTCCCATACCACTTAATGATGACTTATTCGATGGCATCATGCTCTACGCCACTGAACGACAAAATTAGAATGACCATCATGCTTCTTAGTACACCTCTGAATGGAAATTTCGCCTCGTTGACTGACATGTTCATTAGTACACCACTGAGCGGTAACACCTTGGTGTTCATTAAATTACACTTTTATATCTTTATTATCTCTTTTATTTTGAATAAAATATATGCTAATAAAGTATTTTCATCTTAATTAGCAGGTAATGAAAGATTAATGAATAAGAGGCTAAAAAAATCAATTTTTCTTATTTTTAACTTTTTATTGAAGCCCAAGATAAAGCCTAGAGGAGGCCCTCAAAGTCCAAAAGATTAAGAAAAAAATTAGGTCAACAAGTAAACAAAAGAATCAAATTTTGCTAGGAATCAATCGATTAACCAATCGATTAACAAATCAATTACTAACAGATTGGCTAATTGATTAGCTAATCAATTAGCCAACCGATTAGATCCTAACAAAATTAGTTAATAGTTAAGATTTATTTCTTAGAGCTCAAGACAAATCTAATAGTTCTTATTGACTGCTGTAGACTATAATTAGGGGTAAAGAGTAAGGGGTTTTGTGTGAAGTTGTTTTGTAACAACTCTAATTTGGAAAGAAGAGCCACTCTTAATTGAAAAGACCTTCTAAAATTATAAACTTTTTATTTATAATAAATAAAAAATTTTATCTTTCTTTTTAATTTTTATTCTTCTTTTCTTTGATGATGATGATGAAGATTTGCTTACAGTGGGCTAATCCCTTCCAATGTAAATTTTTATTTTTTTATTTTATCTACTTATTTTAGAATTGCATGTTTTAGGATTATTTTTCATTTTTTATTTTGTTTTTGATAGATTAGATTTATTGCTTTGCAATGTAAATTTATTTCATGCTTTTGTAGGGTAGATTTATTTTATTGCTATTTTATGTTTTGATTTTCTATTTCTTTCTTTTATTGGTTGCAATTTAGATTTACCTCTTGTTCTTTTATGCTTACTAGTATAGATTTTATTTCCTTATATTTATTTTGCAAAATGAGTAACTAAATATTGTAAGAAATCTAGGATTGTAGAAACTAGTTCAATTTCTTTTATGGTTTATAGATTGCTCTCTTTATGCTTAAAATGATCATGTTTAGGATAATCGACTAGTGAACTAATTGGTAGAAGAAGAATTTGATAATCTATGCTTATTTTGATTGGTTTGATAAATTATACTTATGAATTTTAGAATTACTATCTAGTTACTTGTTCTTTTTGTGCATGGTGATTTTGCTTGGATGATAATGTAACAGGTTGTGCTTTTCTTTAAGTGATTTGATGGTCTATGCTTAATAAATCTAAAATAAAATGTGATAAAAGAAGAGTAGTTCATAAATTCTAATTGAAATTTACTAGTGGATTCAATTCTAGATTCCTAACTTCTCTACTTATTTTTCCTCAATCTTTCTCGATTTGAATTTTTCTCTTCCTCTCTTGATTTCCCTCTTGTTTTATTTTTTTTTGTGACAAATCCCTCTCTATATCTCTATATTTTTACTTTCACTCCTTTTTGTCCACACTTTTCAAGGACCAATTTTAGAATTTCCAAACACACACCTTCCTCATGAGTTCGACATCTATACTGTACAATAACTTAATAGTTGTGTACTTGTAACTTTGATTATTTAATCCACTTTGTTTTTGACACCATTACCGATTTTTCTATTTTGATTCTTTAATTTGTGCATTTTCTTGTGAAGAACTAAACTAGAAGAAGAAGAAGAAGATTGAAGATTAAGAACTAAAGAAGAAGATTTACTTAAAAATGTAAGTCCTCTTTCTAGTATTTTCAATTCCACCCTCTAGCTAAGCTTTTCACATTAGAGACAATTAGGAACTAATAAAAAAATAAAATAAATATTTTCTTTTTTTGATCCTAATAAAATCTAACCTCCACTTAAACAACTAATAATAAGATAATAAATTCAAATAAGAGCTCTTTTTGTCACATTTATTTGATTGTTGACCCTAACTAAAAAAATATTTTCTTTTTTGCATCCTCTTGTAGTTGCTTTTAATTCTTAAGATTGTATTGCATATAGTTTGTAGGAATTTATCAAAGTAATTTGAGCATTTTGATTTGAGCACTCAATTAAAAATAATCTTAAGGGGGAAAACACCCTAATCAAGATAAGGTGAGAGATTTCATCACCCTTTCCTTAGCTGACAAATTACTAATTCCTCACTACACAAACTCACTGCTTCTAAAACTCATTAGATGTTGTCCCCTAAGAACTTGAGGTCATTAAGGAACAAGAAATCTTTAAGTGAACCAGTTTGGGTCTACTTGAATCTGTTAGTATCTAAGGCAAGATTTAGGGGTCGCGTAAAGCACTCCGCAAGAAAAGAGGTACTTAGTTGGTCTTTGATCTTTCTCTAATACCATTCTTACTTGGCAGACTAACCTAGTAAACTTTAATCTTTTCACTCAATAAGTTTTGGTTAGGAGCTGGTCTAGTTAAGTTTAGGCTTAATGCTAGAATTAGGGGTGATTGTTTCAAGTTGTTGCTCTTGTTTTGTATAGTTAGGTTTTCTTTTATCCTTCTTCTATTCTCTCACTAATCTTTTAGGCCTTTTAGTTTTTCCTTTAAAAAAATTTAATTTTGTTTGGTTTTCCTAATTTCCTTTTTAGTTATATAAAAAATTATAAAAAGAATTTATTTTGGTGTGTGCAAGTTTGGATTAGGGATAATACCAATCATTTAATCTACGTTGAACTAATTTTTAAAACTAAAAAATAGCAAATGTAAATGCACCCGTTCTTCAAGATATGTGTTATCCAACTAGAAATACACCTATTTTTAGTAAATGAATTTGAAGATGTATATAATGCTATACCCAAGTATAAGGAAGCTTGTCTTATCCTTAAGATTAGAGAGTTATTTGAGGATGCAATTAAGCTCAGATTTGTCCCACTTGCTCTTAAGGACAAAGCCAAGAAATGGTTCTATAGCTTACTTACAAAATCTATAACAATCTGGGATAAATTTATTATAATTTTATTTAAAAAATTCTTCCTAATTCATAAAATGGTAAAACTTAGAAACAATATTTAGAAAATCAAGATTATCCTAGGAGAGCCATTTTGGAAGTATTTTGATAAGCTTAAGGAATTTTTTAATCCAATATCCTCACCATGGTCTAGAAAAGTAACATTTATGCTAAATTATCCATGAAGAATTGGGTTATTCTTCAAAAACTTTCTTAGAATTTATGTGTCAAGAGGATTTTATAAAGAAAAATGCTGACGAAGCTTGGGAGTTTTCAGAAAATTTATTTGAGAAAACCTTGAGTTCTCCTAACCGTATCTAGTGAACTTTTCCTAGAGTCAAACATAGCCTCTGAAGTAAAGATGTCTACAATTCTGTTTAGGTTAGAAGCTCTTGAAACCAAAAAACGAGTTCCAACTCAAATGAACCAAGTTTCTTCCTTAGGATATCATAACTATCTTTCTTCAGTCCATATTTTACATTAATGTCCTCTATTAGGAAACAATTAACCACTAGATCAGGTGAACATTGCATTCTTGCATCTTGAAAATGATCTTTTTTTCTCTAACCTACAATCCGAGTTGAAGAAATCATCCAAATTTTGAATGGAATTAGAGAAGCTATTCTGAAAACTAAAATTTCACTTCCACTTCAACCCTACAATTTCCTAAAGGAAACATAGTTCTATTTAACACACCAAACCATTTTCTACAACCTAATCCTGCATACCAGAATCATTCTCTTCAAAATCAACCTGTAAATCCTATTCCACTGAATTATGATAATGAGAGACATTTATAATGTCTTAGAGAAGGGTTTAGAATCCATGATCAGAGCTTATACATAGACCACCAACATCTTGACTCAGTCATCCAACACTCTGAATTCCTTCATGCAAACAACCGGTCAATTGCTCTATTCCAACACTCAAGACATAGCTAGGTTAGAAACTCAACTTGGTCAACTAGCTAGTACCGTGACTGAAAGAGAGAGAAAATTTTCTAAGTCAACATGTTGCTAACCCTAGAGACATTGGATCAAGTCCAACATATCTAGCTGCACTATGATCAGGGAAATAGGTTCATAATCAAGTTAGAATGCCTCTACATCAAACTCCATCTTCTTCTTCTCCTATTCAAAACTCTAAACCTAAGCAAACTCTCTCTCTTCTTCTCATAACTCTATTCAACAATGACCCCTTTTCGATGACCAAGAAATCGAAATTTAACCTGAGCTCAATCTCGATAGGTTTAAGCCCATTGCTCCCTTTCTAGATATACTCAGCCCTAGGAAATACTCTCTCTAGGTAGAGAACATTCTCGAAACTTTTAAGCAGGTCAAGGTCAATTTTCCTCTCTTAGATGTCATCACAAAATTTTTGAAGGATTTATGCACTAAGAAAAGAACCACTAATATTCTCAAGAGAGTCTTTCTTGCTGCCAATATTAATGGCATGCTATCAAAACACATTCCTTTGAAACGTAAAATTTCTTATTGTCTTAGTATTTCATATGCCATTAATAAGATACTTTTAAACTTAGGAACTAGTGTGAATCTTCTTCCGTATTTGGCTATCAACAAGTAGGCGTAGGTAAATTAAAACCTACCAGATGTACCCTCGAGTTAGCTGATAGATATGTAAAGATACTCAAGAGAGAGATGGAGGATGTTCTAATAGAGGTTGGGAAGTTCATTTTTCATGTTGATTTTATAGTCTTGAAAATACAGCCCATTTCTAATCCCAAAGGTCAGATACTTGTCATTCTAGGAAGACCGTTCTTAGCAACTGCCAATACTCTGATCAACTGTATAACTGGTCAAATGAAGCTTTCCTTTGGGAAAATGACTATTGATCTTAACATTTTCCGTCTAAGGAACCACCCCACTGATCTATCAGATCAACCCCTAGAAGTGAACCATATTTAGGAAATATCAAGTAAACAGTTAGAAGGGGAAAGTGAGTGAAATTTTATTAACTTGAGTTTTGAGGAGATTATTAATGAAGAAATCACGCTTTTTGATAAAGAAAATTGAATTTCTAGGAAAGATGGACCAATTAGCTCATCAAGTCTAAATCATGAACCCTAGTGTAGAGGAGATTTTCAGTGCTAAGATTTGAGATCTTTGAGGAGTTAGAACAATATTCTGATCTTTGGACCAATTCTGAACCTAACATTCCATCAGTGGGAATGTGCGTTAATGACATACACATTAATTTAAGTTTGACTAATTACTCCTTACCAACCTATTATAACATGTTGTAAGAATTACTGAAAACCCCAGGAAGAATAGAACTCAAGCATATAAGAGAGTTCATCATTTTACACTTCTTTAAAATTCGAGGTAGAATTTTCAACAACAAGTTAGGATTTGATATAGGACTTGAACTTCTCATTTTAAAACTTTTATTCTACATCTTTATTCTTTATCTCATAATACTAAGAATAATAAAAAGAATTTACTCTCTTCTTGTTTGAGAGTTTCTTGTTCCTTTGAAAAAAAAAGAAAGAAAAATGATAAAAAAAGAGATAAATGAAAAAGAAAAAATGAAAAAAAGAATTTTTTTGGCTACATCCTCCTCATACCAAAGGTAATTACAGATTTTAATCATTTTATCATTGTTTTAGGTTGACTGAATGAATGTAAGTACTTTATTTTCTATCTACTCTACTTTGTGCATCATATAGTTTGCATTGAGGATAATGCAAAATTTAGGTATGAGGTAGGGACTAGTCATATTTTTTCTCTATTTTATTCTTTCTTTTATTTTCCTTTTCTTGAGTTAAAATATTTATCACTTGCCAACTTGATAAAGTAAATTAATAATTGATTTACTCGATGAATTCTAAACTCTCTAGCTTTAATTAGTCATATACTAAAGTTAGTCCTTTTATGATAACTCTAAATAAATTTGTAAGAAATGCTTTTGAAAATATTATAGTTTATCCTAACTCGAACTTAGGATTTTCTTGAAAATAATGAAATTTTTCATGCTTAACTAAAAATGGATAACAAGTTCCCAAAGCCCT
>JBAKGM010004833.1:0-12436 GCA_037177215.1 Asparagus racemosus | reverse complement strand
TGAATCTTGGTGTCTTCTTCAATCGGTAAAAGACTAAACCGGCAACGCGTGTTAGGCGTTGACTTATCCCTACTTAGGCTTCGGGATAAAATTCTCTAGACTTAGATTTCGGTGTCTTCTTCAATCGGTAAAAGACTAAATCGGCAACGCGTGTTACACGGTGACTTATCCCTACTTAGGATTCGGGATAAAATTGCCCACACGTGTAAAGCATGGATTGTGGTGTTATTAATAATAACCTGCTAAAATTTTTAATATGTGCACTTTCATTCTTTTTACGGTTAAGAATTAACCAGTAACGTGTGTTAGGCATTGACTTATCCTTTCTTAGGCTTCGGGTTAAAATTCCCCAGACTTGGATTATGGTGTCTTCTTCAACTGATAAAAGACTAAGCTGACAACGCGTGTTAGGCATTGACTTATCTCTACTTAGGATTTAGGATTAAATTCCGCACAGGTGTGAGGCGTGGATTATGGTGTTATTAATAACAACCTGCCACAATTTTAAATATGTGGGCTTTCATTCTTTTTACGGTTAAGAATTAACCGGCAATGCGTGTTAGGCATTGACTTATCCCTACTTAGGCTTTAGGATAAAATTCCCAAGACTTGGATTCTGGTGTCTTCGTTAATCGGTAAAAGACTAAACCGGCAACGCGTGTTAGGCATTGACTTATCCCTACTTAGGATTCGAGATAAAATACCCCTCACATGTAAGGCGTGAATTGTGGTGTTATTAATAACAACATGTCACAATTTTGAATATGTGGGCTTTCATTTTTTTTACAGTTAAAAATTAACCAGCAACGCGTGTTAGGCATAGACTGATCCCTACTTAGGCTTTGAGATAAAATTCTCCAAGATGAATCTTGGTGTCTTCTTCAATCGGTAAAAGACTAAATCGACAATGCGTGTTAGGCGGTGACTTATCCCTACTTAGGATACAGAATAAAATTCCCCACACGTGTAAGGCGTGGATTGTGGCGTTATTAATAATAACCTGCCACAATTTTGAATATGTGAGCTTTCATTCTTTTTACGGTTAAGAATTAACCGGCAATGCATGTTAGGCGTTGACTTATCCCTACTTAAGCTTCGGGGTAAAATTCCCCAGACTTGGATTTTAGTGTCTTCTTCAATCGGTAAAAGACTAAACTGGCAGCGCGTGTTAGGTATTGACTTATCCCTACTTAGACTTCGGGATAAAATTCTCCAGACTTAGATTTTGGTGTCTTCTTCAATCGGTAAAAGACTAAATCGGCAACGCGTGTTAGGCGGTGACTTATCCCTACTTAGGATACGAAAATTCCCCACACGTGTAAGGCGTGGATTGTGGCGTTATTAATAATAACCCGCCACAATTTTGAATATGTGAGCTTTCATTCTTTTTACGGTTAAGAATTAACCGGCAATGCGAGTTTGGCGTTGACTTATCCCTACTTAAGCTTCGAGGTAAAATTCCCCAGACTTGGATTTTAGTGTCTTCTTCAATCGGTAAAAGACTAAACTGGCAACGCGTGTTAGGCGTTGACTTATTCTTACTTAGGATTAGAGATTAAATTCTCCAGACTTGAATTCTGGTGTCTTCTTCAATCAGTAAATGACTAAACTGGCAACGCGTGTTAGGCGTTGACTTATCTTTACTTAGGATTCAAGATAAAATTCCCCAAGATGAATCTTAGATTGAAGGATTTTCATTGAAAAGGTAAAATCGATGTGGGAAAGGAAGAATTTTATATTTTGTCTCCCGATACTGGAGAGGAAGGATTTTATATCCTATCTCCAGGTCTCCTTTTTAGGGTAAAGACAAACCTAAAATAAGAGAGGAAGGATTTTATATCCTATATCTTGCTCCTGGAGGGGAAGAATTTTATATTCTATCTCCAGTGCTAATGTTAAAAAGGAAAAATTTTATATTCTGTCTCCCGATGCTAGAGATGAAGGATTTTATATCCTATCTCCAAGTCTTCTTTTTAGGATAAAGACGAACCCGAAACGAGAGAGGAAGAATTTTATATTCTATCTCTATTGCTGATGTGAGAAAGGAAGAATTTTGTATTCTATTTTCTGATGCTGGAGAGGAAGTATTTTATATCCTACTTCCAAGGCAAAGGAAACTAAAAGTGGGATCTCCACTTCGAGAATCGTAGGAGGTGAAACTAAGAGTGGGATCTCCACTCTGAGAATCGAAAAGATTCAGATAATTTTCACTTTTATAGGATTCACTACCTAATCTGGAAATGACTTTCTTGTCTATTGAGATGAAATTCTAATTTCAGCCCTATCCTTAGGAAGGCGTGACCGAAGAGGAAAGGATGGAGCCCTTTTATTTATCACAAGGGGATATTGACATTGAAAGTAGATCTCTTATTCGTGGAAAGAATCAAGAGGGGATTTTGATGGTGGATTGGACCAGAAATATTTTTAGTGGTCTCACTATCAATGAATTTGATCAGTGAGGGAATTTACGGTGGAGAACAGATTTAGGGTTATCCTCAAGAACAATGGGTAAAGTATTCCATGAGGACCTTCCCGTCAAAATGGTGTATATCAGGCGATACACACCATTCGAACAGACTGTGTCTATCACAAATGGCCCCTCCCATTTGGGTTCAAACTTGCCCTTTTTCTTAGAATCGAGAATTATTGATCGTGGAGCAGCGAGGACCGGATCTCCTTCCTTAAAGCTTCTCTGTCAGACTCTCTTATTGAAAGCCCTCGACATTCTGGCTTGGTAAAACTCGATGTGTTGTTAAGCTTCCAGGCATTTGTCATCTAATATCTCGAGCTCTTCAAGGCGTCCCTGATGTTGTTCTTCCTCCGTCATCTCAGTTGCGAGGGTGATATTAAGTGATGGGATTTGGATCTTTAATGGAAGTACAGCTTCACATCCGTATACTAGAGAATATGTGGTAGCTCTAGTAGGCCTGTGTATTGTGGTGTGATATGCCCAGAGACTTCTTCAAGTTTATCACCCCAATCATGTCTATTGGTCTTCACAAGTTTCGACAAGATCTTAATGATTGTCTTGTTGAACGCCTCCGCTAATCCGTTTGCACCGGGATTATAAGCCATCGACGAGACGTCTTGAATCTTATACTTCTCGCAAAACTTGATGAAGGCATTACTGATGAATTGAGGACCATTGTCATGTATGATCCGTCTCGGCACGCCGTGTCGATAAATGACGTGATGCTTGATGAACCAGATGATATTGTTTGTTTTCACTTCTTTAAGTGGAATTAATTCAGCCCATTTGGAGAAGTAGTCAGTAATCGCAAGAATGAATCAATCACCTTTAACTGAAGGAGGAAAAATAGGACCCACAATGTCCATCCCCCATGTCTCGAATAGCCTAGATATAGCCGAAGGACACAAATGGTCCGGGGGTCGATGCATGTAATTCTCGTGTATTTGACATACGTGGCACTTTCGAGCGTACTTGATTGCATCATTAATCATCGTTGACCAGAAGTATCCCATTCTTCTGATACGATCATAAAGCTTGGGACCAGGTTGGTGTGTACCGCACTCTCCTCTGTGTGCTTCCTTAAGGACTTCTTTGCTTCTTTTTTCGAAAGGCATCGGAGTAGCAAACCACCATACCCGTGACGATATAACATCTGGTCTTGGTGCTTTTCGTCAGATCGATTCTCTCTCTTTTACGTCTTCTAGCAAAATACCATATAGGATATAGTCGATTATATAGGAAAACACCAATCCCGGGGCTCCAGTTCATCTTGGGTCGAGTACACCTCTTTGATGAACACCCCTTTGTCGTCCTCCTCCACATTATATATTGGTATAAATAGTTGGTGAGTTCTCATAGTGACTAACTTTTCAGTCTCAGGAGGTTGTGCTAACGATATGGCTAACACTGCCAACGCATCCGTGTGTGCGTTCTGGAAGCGCGGAATATACTTGATAAAAAATTCTTCAAACGAGTACACCATCTCAACAGCTGCCTAGTGATACAGAATCAAGTCTGGATTCCTGACTTCGTAGTCACCACGGATCTATTTGACTATGAGTTGGGAATCCCCAAAGGCTTCATGATATTCGACCCCAGCTCTTTGGCAAAACTGAGTCCAATAAGTAACGCATTATACTCGGCTACGTTATTGGAGCACGGCTTGGTCAGCAAGTAAGCTCGAGGCATCACATGCTTCCTCAAGGAAACTAAGACAACTCCAACTCTGGAAGAAATCTTAGAACATCCAGGAGTGCTAACCACATTGGTTGCACGAGAAGCTCTGCCAAAAAACAATCGCCATATTTGCTGATGCGATGTAGTGTTGACCTTGTGGGTTTCATCTGGCAAGTTGTCATATAATTCAGCTATATCTATCACTAGGTTAGTTGCTAAGAGATTGTAAATTGCCTATCCCTTGACCGACTTCTGTTGCTTGAAGTGTAAGTCATATTGTGACAAGAGCAAGGCCCATTTTGCCAAACGCCAACTCACAAAGGCTGGTTGTATCATGAATATCCAGACTAGATTTACGTTGGAGATAAAAAAAATTGTCTGTCTAACTAAATAGTACCGCATCTTTTGAATCGCGAAAACCAACGCGAGGTACTACTTCTCGATCATTAGATAAGGGATTCAACACCTACTAAAGTTCAGCTCAGGTAATACACTACCTGTTCGTGATCGCTGTCATCGTCTTGAGCGAGTAATGCACTTAACGAATGGTTCGTCGTGTTGGTGTAAATGAAGAACGGTTTACCCGACTGTGATGCAACGAGAACAGGAGGATTCACTAGATATGCTTTGATATCCTCGAATGCCTTTTGGCAGTCATCGTCCTAGACAAATGATATGCCTTTCTTAGTTAGCTTGGAGAACGGTTGGCATTTTTCAGAGAAGTTCGATATGAATCACCGGATATAAGCTAATCGCCCCTGTAACCCTCTTAGTTATCTCAGATTCTTCGGGGGTTGTAACTCATGTATCTCCTTCACTTTATCTGGGTCAATATGAATACCCCTAGTGGTGACAACGAATCTGAGGAATTTGCCACTGGACATTCTGAGGAAGGATTTGGTAGGGTTCATCTTTAGTTGATGACTCCGCATGAGATCGAACATTGTCCTCAGGTCTTTGATGTGGTCATTTTTGTTGTGGCTTTTCACGACTAAATCATCGATGTAGCACTCGACTGTTTTTTGAAGATGTTCTTAGAAAATCTTTGTCATCGCTCACTGGTACGTGGCGCCTGCGTTCTTCAGACCGAATGGCATGACTGTGTAGCAGAAGATACTAATGGGAGTTCTGAACGCTGTGTACTTTTCATCATCCGGGTGCATCTTGATTTGATTATAATCTGTAAAACTATCCATGAAGGACATTCTCTCAAATCCACACGTATTGTCAATGATAACGACAATGATTGGAAGAGCAAAGTCATCTTTTAGGCATGAGGCGTTTAGATCTCTGTAATCAATGTAGATTCTAATCATCCCATTCTTATTTAGGATTGGGACAATGTTCGCCACCCAATCTGGATGTTGTTCTTCCCTGATAAAGCTTGAGTCTATAAGCCTTTTCACTTCTGGTACAATCGCTTTCATAATCTGCGAACGAAACTGTCTCTGCTGTTACTTGACGGGTTTGGCGTCTGTCCTGATGTTGAGATGGTGCTTCGCCACATTTGGGTTGAATCCTGGCATCCCTTCGTAGTTCTAAGTGAAAACGTCGATATTTTCCCTGATGAGAGCAATCAACTCTTCTTTCTCCTCTAGGGAGAGACTGTTACCAATGAATATGGGCGTAGGGTGTGCTTCGTCACCCATATTGATCTGGACCACTCCATCCTCGGCGGGGGGGTTCTCTTTGCTTGAACCGGTCTCCATATTGCATATTGAGGTAATGGACCCATGGGTCTTCCCATGTTGGAATCTCCTCATTGTCCTCCATCATGATGGGGTCGGGTGTAGTCATATTCAACATCTGACCCTTGAACATTTCACCGCTGCTGATGTTAGAATCTCAAGCAAAGGAATCAGATGAATATCCATCCCCCGAATCGGATAATTGGTTATCAATCAACCAACAACATTCGTCTTCTAAAGAAGATATATACCCCAATCCTCTCCTGAATTCATAGTATTATCACGTTTACCCTTTGGGACGTGTGCAGCTTTGGGTGGGATTTGAGGGCCTCTCTCAAAAAGTGGTCTGGTGCTAGAATCGTATCTCCTTTACCATAGACCAAATCTTTTTCATCACCTGTTTTACTCAGAATAATGAATGTTGTCCTAAAAGAGTCTCGAATATGCTTCTGTATTACACAAGACGACCGCATCAATATGTGCAACTCAGGGTCATCATATAATCCTCTCATCACATCAGTAAGAGACAGTGAGTACTCTAAATTATTAATTATTTTATTGTCGGCAAGTTGCTAATTACAACTATCATCTGACGATTCTCCATCATCAAGATTGACTACAAAGGGTATAATGTCATTTATGACAAAACCACCAACGTAATCAAGCCTAGCTTCGATATCAGCTTCCTCACTACTGTCCGTGCCTTGGGCCGATGATTTAGCATCAGACTCGTTATGTAAAGGAGGGAGTTAGTAAACTAGTTCTCCAACCCCTTAAACGGTTGCTTATCCACGACCACCGTCTTGACTTCATTATTCGTGTCAACATATTTTAGATACTGATGAAGAGTGGAGGGGACTATAACATTATTATAGATTCATGACCGACCCAATAATAAGTTGTAGGAAGTTACATAGCATGTGACTTCAGACTTCAAATCTCCCACCTGGCACTTTATCTAGATTTTACCTAGCGGTCGAAACCCACTGGTATTAAATCTATAAATCACCGTGCCTGTAGATGACAGTTTACTGGCAAGAATCTTGAGGCTGTACATCAGGCGGAGGGGCATGATACTCACAGTGTAACCCGGATCAACTTAGATTCGGTTGACTTCGCTGGAGCCAATGTACCCGATAAAATATAGTGGCTTGTTGTGCTTTGAGTTTTTTGTCTGCATGTCTTCCTTGGTAAAAGGAATGCAGAGGAAGTGCTTGGTTGTGAGGTTGCACTACTAGGCTGAAGACTCTGGTTCTTCGAGACGTCGCTCGATCTAGGTGAGGAACACTTCAGAGTCAGCCATGGCTTCTTGAAGGGCATCTCTGGTCTCTTTTGACAGCTGTAGTAGCTCATAGAGGGTTATCCTCACTGGGATGTTAGCCAGTTGGGCCATAACATCGAAGCGGTACGGGGAACTCGAACTTCCCGGCTTGTCCCTTCCAATTGGAAGATTGAATTGAGACTGCTTTGGACTTGAACCTCCTGATGTTGGGGTTGCTTCTCCTTCGGTTTGGCAATGTCCTCCTTGGCGATCGCCTGCTGCTGTGATTTTTCAACGCGTGTAGGAGGAGTCACCACCACTCCGAGCTCTGTCAGCATCTTAGCATTTGGATTAAAAGCTTCGAGATACTTGTATTTGTACTCGTGTCCGCTCCTGGTGGCAAAGACTTTATGTTCCTCTTTGGAAAACTAGAATGTTATTATCTCTTCATCATTCTCCTCTAAAATTTCGTCGTTGAGATGGTACGTGGCACAAGCCCCTTTTCGCGTTGCCCGTGAGGATCATCATTCACCATCTTCATCCCAACTTTAATGACGGGCTTCGGTTGAAACCAAGTTAAAGGCACTGATCCGAAGTTGATGGATATCCCGTTTGCCCCCACCTTCTTCTCCTTGGGCAGCTTTGGGTAAATGACCCCTACATCGATCAAGGCCTATATCTTATCGTTGAGATGGTAGCACGACTTTGTTGGATGATGAACTGCTGTGGAATACGCAGTACCTCGGATCCATGACCTTATTCACCTCCTCCTGATTCACAATCAGCGGCAGGTAGATCTTATTATTCTCCAGGAGGAATTTGAAAATACCAGGAACCACATCTTCCTTGAAAGAATAGGCCTTCGGGAACTTGGTTCTGACGACTTCCGTTTTTGAGGTTGTAGCTGCCATTGGGGCTGCGATTGTTACAGTACTCACTGTTGCGGTTGTTGTTGCAGCTGCAATTGGAATGTTTGATTTGCGCCCACTACTTTCACCTACTCCTTCCCTTTGCCACGTAGGAAGAAACTCTGTTTGTGAGCATTGTAGGCGTTAAAAATTACCTATAAGTTCTCGAACATGACTCGTGACGATGGATTGGCAATCGACGATCCGACCATACGACCAAGAATCACTAACGACGTAATCGCGCCGCAAGATGCACAAAGCGAGTTGATGAACGCATGAAGTGGATCGACGAGGCATGCAAGTCAGTGAAGTGACGAATCGTGGAATAAATCCAACAGCAAAGCTTCAGATTAGTGAGTTTTGACGAGACCGAGTCAACTGGACCCGAACATCTATGGAACAGAACCAATCGACGTTACAATCAACCAGAATCAAACGTCGACGGAACTAAACAGATCGAACTCCTGAATCAACGAGACAATCAACTGGATTCGCACACGACACGACTGAAAGAAAACGAGATCAGAAAAACACGAGAACCAAAAAGTGCCTCGACCACTTGGCAAAGACACCGTTTGGTGCCTTGGCTAATGGCCGAGACACCAGGGTGTCTTGGCTGCATAAACCCCCCCACCTCTCTCTCTCTTGCCTATAAATAGATAGGGGGCCTCAGTTGTTCAGGGCTGGAGAATTTTCACAGATCTGAGCTTTTCCATAGGCGAAAATTCAGATCTAGATCTCGTGCGCATGAAGAACTCGTCCCGACTCAGATCTACACAGTGAGGAGAGGAATTGAAGCGGATCCAAGTGAGATCTACAAGATCCACCACTAGATTAAGCTTTATCTTAATCTCAGGGTCCATGTGTGATTTCGCTTGGTCGATTTCACCCACTCCGGCAATCATCTCCTTCGTGAGCTGATTCCTGTCGGCAGTTATTTCCTTCGTTAATTAATCCCTGTAGATCTGTAGATCTCACATTCGGATCTGATAACGCAGTGGTCCACAGATGGAATAGAGTCCCCGACACAGGACAAGATCCCACGCAAGTGAGGATCCGACGAACGGATCCCGCGCTTGTTCAACCAGGGCAACAAAGTTGTAATCTTTTCTGATTTTTCATTGTAAGCCTTATAAAAGGCGATCTTTTTCTGAATCTTGTTGTAAAAGCAAAAAGCTATAATGAATTCATTTGCAATGGAAATTGAAATAACTTTCCCCACGAACAAGCTGGGGACCACAGTGGGTGCCAACGGTCTCAGATCTGAGATCATCGGGTCGCAACCGCGGATCCATATCACAATCGAGGAAGAGGACGAATACGAGTTTGACTAGCAGAAGTTCAACGAGTATCTCTCCTCCTCATCCAGATCTACCTCTCCCCGCAAGTCCAGAAGGATCTCCGTTACAAGAAAGATCTGTTGGGCCTCAGATGTTGAGTCCCACGAAGAATATTCTAGCCTCGCTACCACAAAAGTTGCAGGTAGCGGCAAATCCCCCTCGGTGCCCGTAGCCTCCGCACCGAAGATGACCACCGATGGCATGCCCGCACTCTCAAAGAGAGCTCGACAGTGATGGGATCTGCTACGAGGCAGATCTAAGATCAAGATTAAAGCAAAGGCTTCAGCCTCAGGTGACCGATGGCCCCTCCAAGCTATCGACAAATGAATAGGTCCGAGTCAGGCAAAACTATTCAACATTGGAGGAGCGAATCCGAAAGTGCTGCGCACTCCTTGCGCATGCACGGGCTTTGGTCTAAGAAGCTTGAAGACTGAAGAAGGAAGAGGCGGTCACAAAGTCACCAAAAATCTGCTAAGTCTGTAGGTCAAAATCTGGCGCCCCAACTCCAGCTACCCCGGCGCCAAGGCCAAAGTCCGCCGGCACCCCAACTCTAATTTCCACGGTGCTGAGGCCAAACTCCACAGGCGCCCGAACTCCAGTCTCCCCGGCACTGAGCCAAAGTCTGCAGGTGCCCCAGGTCAAGTTCCTCCAACGCCAAGGCCACCTTCGGCGTCCACATCCCAACTCCCGACTAAGCTGGTTCTTGCTTCAACTAGCAAGCCAACAATCACAGAACGCCTCGGCCCTTTGCAAGATGAATAAGGTAAAATTCTGATCAAAGAACGCCTGGGTCCACTGAGGAAATCACGGGTCACTCCTAATGCAAGAGGTAGCACCCACCTCAACAAGGACAGGAAGATCGCTACAGCTTTACACACTAGACTGAGAATCGAAGTCTAAGAGTCCGTTGAGACTTCACGCCCCCACAAGCGAACTTCAAGACGAGTCACTTTTAGCAGCTTTGATAAAGCAGTCCGTCCTCAGAAGGAAATGTTTTCGTCTAATGACGATGACAATATACTTGAGAAGTCATGCCCATACATGATGGGTTGCTCTGGCATTCATGCTGATGAGTTGTACTATCGTGTTGGGGGTACAAGTAGATCTTGAAAGAGGAGTTCTCCTGAGAAGCCTGCGCATTGCCTTTGTTCCAAGTTGATCAAGGCAGTGCTATAGGAGTGTAACTACAACAAAGCAACTCCAGAGAGGGTGTTAGTCTTCGACAGACTTGGTGCGAAAATGCCGAAGCCCAAATCAAGACACTTCCACAGGAAAAGATCAGTGTGTCAAGGTGATGAATTGCCGAGAGTTACCAACAACATGATCGGCAGAGGGACGTCGACTCATGCTAGTCCCTGATCATCCGACCGAATAACTCATCTGCAGACAGGAACTATTTGGCGATCTAATTATGACAAGATCTTGAAGGGGCTGCCGTCAGATGATGAAGTGTCAGATGCCAACTCCGCACTGGCCTATGATAACATGGTTTCCAATGAGTGACAACCCCGTGAAGCACTCATGATCAGTGCTGAACAGGGGGCCAAAATGCTCGAAGAAGCAATGGCCAAGCAGAAAGAGAACTTTAAGTTCGAGATGGAGATGGCCATACAGCAGATGAGAGAAATGCATGACCAACAAATTCAAGTATTGACAAACCATCAGGGTGAATCCAGTCATCGCAATAATGTCAATCAAGTTGACAGCGACACAAATGGGGAGGAAGACCATGGTGCCAAACATCCCCCCGAAGAATGAAATGCTAGGGGTAGTCACGAGAACGCCAGTGGCAATGTCGTCGCCCCCGAAAATGAGAAGATAAAGGACCTCGAGAGTATGATCAACACTTCAATCTCCTCTCAAGAGGTGAAGAAAATCGGAATACCAAGTCCATACCCAAGGGAGTGGGAGTCGATCCCATATCCGTCAAATTTCAAATTGATTAACTTCACACCGTTCGACAGAAAAGGGTCCCCCACCCTGCACCTGATCTACTTCAAATCCCACTTTAGAGTTATTTCTAGAAATGAGCCCTTAATGATTCGGTCATTCGTTGGCACCCTTCGAGGAGCTGGCTTTGATTGGTACCGTTGTCTCAAACTAGGGAGTGTTACCAGCTGGGACGACATGGAGTCCATGCTCCTTGGAAACTTCTTCGACGATGACACCGAGATATCCATCGGGACCTTGTTGGATGAGAAGCAAAAGGACAGGGAAACGGTTGATACCTTCGTCAAACAGTTCTGGAATAAGGCGATGAATTGTCGGTACCCGATAACTGAGGAATTCATCCTCCAAACTTGCCACAACAATCTCTCAATGGATGTTCTGGAAGCAATGGGAACAGCGCCCTCCAATACTTGGAAGGATCTGAAGGTGCGTGGGGAGCAAGCCGATTGTTTCCTCAAGAGAAAGAAGGCAGAAAGAAACTAGCCGGCGGCCGAAGCTCCCAAACAAAATTTCGTCCCACATAGCAAAGGCAAGGAGCAGGCACGAACATGGTTGCGAACTAAACATTCCAGCAGCAACCGCAGCAACAGCCACAATAGCAAGTGCTGCAACAATCGCAGCCCCAATGGCAGCAAAGGCCACAGCAACAAAAGTCCATCGGCTCCAGATTCTCCAAAATATACTCCTTCAAGGATGATGAGGTTCCTGGGAACTTCAAATACCTCCTGGAGAATAATAAAATCTAATTGCCACCAATTGTGAATCGGGAGGAGGCCAGCAAGGTCACAGATCCAATGTACTGCGCGTACTATAGGGCGGTGCACCACCCGACAAAGGCGTGCTACCATCTCAAGGATAAAATCAAAGCCTTGATTGGTGTGGGAGTCATTACTCCAAAGCCGTCCAAAGAGAAGAAAGTGGGGGCCAACACACTATCAACTCGGATTAGTACTGCTAACATGGTTTCAACAGAAGCCCGTCATCAAAGTGGGGGTGAAGACAGTGAATGATGATCCTCACAAGCAGTGTGAAAAGGGTCATGTACCACATACTACCTCGAATGGTGAGATTCTCTGGGTCCACCCTGACCTGCTGGAAGATGATCAATGGGCGCCTTCTTCATCCGGGAAGAAATCAAAGGG
>JBAKGM010004822.1:0-31284 GCA_037177215.1 Asparagus racemosus | reverse complement strand
CCCCCCCCCCCCCCCCCCCCCCCCCCCTCTTTGTTTTAAGAATTATCCATGTCCAAATTTCTCAAAATTTCTTTTCTGCAAGTTTCAGAACTGGACATTGGGCATAAACCATAGATTTGTTGCCATTGAGGATGCACCTTTGCATATTATTTATTTATTGATTATTTTTTATAAAAGAAATTTAACTTCAACAAGCGAGTCCTCCCAAAAGAGTGAAGTTCACCATGCGAAGCGCCATTAATGGCGGCTGTTAAAGCCTCATAGTCACTGGTGAAACCTAGAACTAAGATTGAATACCGTCATTGAGGTCTCGTTATCAATGGCAAAAAATTGTTTCAAGTTCTTTGAAGCACTCTTTGAGCCCGACAAGGGTTGTTTCGGTGAACAAGAAGCCCCGGCAATGATGGCCGGGCTGAGAAAAGAAGATGGATTTATCCAATGTCATCTCTAGTTATGGTGGCCTTGTGGCAGTCTGCAACCGACGAGATCCACAGATGACCTACTTTCTCTTGGCGAGTTGACGACAGGGAACCATTGAGAAGAAAAAGAGTTTGGGAGTTGAAAGCTCTGAAGGGTTCAAGAAGTTTAAGGATTTGGAAGCAAAGTGAAGAGAAAGAAAATGAATAGTTTATTTATAGGCTTTCAGGAAGCTCTACCTAGATATCTCACCCTGATCTTTGCTCAAAAATCTCACCTTGATTTTTGTCCAAAGATCTCACCCTGAACTTCATCTAAGAGTGATCTCTATCTCAAATTTAGACACAAAAAGAGGAGATTTAAAATTTCAAATCACCTCTAAGAGTGAACTTCAACTAAGTCTAAAAGTTGAGCAAACTTCACCCAATTTATACAAGGACTTTACTTGGTGAATCTCCTTTAATGAGTCTCGCCGACACATGAAGCCCGAGCCTCCCCTCAAATGCAAGAAGTACACCATGCATAGATCAAACACATGAAAGACGACAGAAACATAACTATTTCATTAATTATAAAGGCTACATACAACCAACTTATAGACTCTAGAATTACAAGGTGGTAAGCATGCATTCCTCCAACCTCAACAGCAGTAAAGGAACAAAGAGGAGAAAGAACAGCTCCTGATCCCTTAAACTATGTGACAGTTGAGGACCATAAAGAAGGTACACTAAACAGGTGAGCTCCCACACCCTAGATGGAATGAAGATTTCAAAATAAAGCCTAGATACACAAAACAAAATTGATGTCAAGTCTGAAAAAGCCAGACGATGTCTAATTACGTTCTAGGTCCACACTTACGAGACCTAATCACTTTCAAAGTCATCATTTGTGGAACGTTATAGGTCCTTCTTCAAGTGACATCTTAGCCTCCAAATGGTTCTACGCAAAACATGACACTCAAAGCTCTATGTATCTGTATCACGAATCACCTCGCGGGATGTTTCTAACTTGCTCTCAAGGGTTTGCTTGAGCATAGCCCTTTCAACATAAAGCAAATTTGCCAAGTGGCGGAGAACACGGATTTCCTCTGTTGTCCTTCACTTGGGCTAACTCCTATTAGAGCCGATTGATCTCAACTCCTCTATCAAAGAATATCTTTGGCTAGGTTAGAGAAGACTTAGATATGGAGAAAATGAGATAGGAGAAGATGAGGATGGAAGGGGCTATTTATAAGCTTTCCAAATCTAACTTCCCAAAACAAAATTCTCATCTTATGAGAAGTGATTGGACCTAACAGAAAGCTTAAAAGATAGGCTAAATCTTAAGGTGTCCAACGAATCTTGCCACTTATTTGACCCCCAATAGAGATCTTAGCTGGAAATCAAGTGCGGATCTAAAGATGACACCCCCGGCGACCCTTACCAAGTAGCGAACTTCATCCAAACATCTTATTTTGGGTAAATTCTGCCAACTTCGTGACTAAACGATTATCGCTTGATAGAAGCTGTTCCCTTATGCCTTAGCTCGAGTAAAGCCCCAGCAAGTTTCATTCCAAATACAAAATTAGGCGAATGCCAATGATACTAAGCATCCGATTGAGCTAAATCCGCAACAAAGGAGGCTACATTCAACAATACACCTCAGGCGACTAAGTAATTGAACGAAGATAAGTTTTAGTCTAAGCAAGATGATTCAAGCTACATTTAACAGTACACCTCTAGCTATTACCCAAAGTATTTTTATCGTTGTTACAAGTCAAAAATAAGATCTTGAAAACTTTTGAGGGGCTCTTGTGGATGGTTAAAATATACTCTCTCTCCTCAACCAATGCTCAGTCCATATCCAAGAAGTGAACGCTTATGAGCTAAACACTGCATATGGCCTCAAATACAAGCCCATGGAAAAGCTCGCCTAAACTAGAGTTAAGCTCATCCAAGTCTCAAGCGAACTTTACTTAAAAGATCCAAGTGGGACACATCACCCACACCCAAAGGTGAGTGGGCTACCCACGTTTTAGCGAAGTTTGCTAGAACGAACTTTGCCCATGATTGCTCAGTGAGCTTCACCCCTAACCATTACTTACGAACCTTGTGATTGACTGTTTCAAGAGCTATGTTTGTGGAAACTGTTCTCTCCCATTATCTCCTAAGTTAATAGCATTAAATCTATATTTAATGGCCACTATCTCTCTCTCTCTCTCTCTCTCTCTCTCATAGCCTATAAAAAGAGGAGAGATTGCTCATTTTACACACACACACACACGTGGAAAACATGGCAATTTAGTAACTTGGAAAGACTTCGGGATCATCAAAAGAGTCTTGACAATTTTCAATTAGCAGAAGACTCAACGCTTTAGTCTGACTATCAACAGAGTACAAAATTGATGCTCCATCGGCACATAGAAAAAACCTAGCTAAAAAACAATCTTGTTTCATTTGTAATTCTTTGAATTTACAATCTATATTAATTATAATTCAAAGACTCGAAACTTCTATTTCAAGAGCTATTTTTGTGAAGCCTACATTATCTCGTAAATTAATGGCCACTAAGACACACTTAATAGCCACTAACTCTTTCTCCCTTAGCATATACAAGGAGGGGAGACTGCTCATTTTTGGACGAATCAAACTACAGCTAGAAGAACCACCAACACTGACATTACCAAACTTGGAAAAGAGAGAAGATTTCAGCATTCTTCCCCAAAACTTTGGCAATCAGCAAGAAGAGTCATCGTCTACTGTTTGGACTATCAGCGGAGCATGAGAATGACACTGCACCAGAACATAGAAAATGGCCCAGTTAAATATAATTTTTTCCTGTTTAGATTGTAATCTTGAAATTATAACCTATGTTTAGTTATAATTCAAAGGCCAGAAACACATCCAGCTATGTAATTTGTCGCATTAGTCTATCCAGTTAAACTCTTTATTGAATAGCACACTTAAAAATATCGATGGTAGGATTATGTATCTATAATTACACGCATGCATTAAATTTGATCTACTATATCAACAAGAAGAGTCATCGTCTACTGTTCAAACTATCAACACAGCACGAGAATGACACTGCACCAGAACATAGAAAAAGACCCAGTTAAATATAAAATTTTCCTGTTTAGATTGTAATCTTGAAATTATAACCTATGTTTAGTTATAATTCAAAGAATCCCTCCCATGCATTTAGTAACTATAAGCAACAAGTTTAGGGTTACAGAACAAATCATTTCCATAAAGATTGCTACATCCATCTTGATCAATGGTCAAGAGCGATCATACCGTATAACCGACAAGAAGTCCCAGCATATCACCCCGCAACTATCACATAAAGCACAAACTTGAATGGAGAAGAAGATGATGGCTCTCTTTCTATTTCTTTTATCACAATATTAACGTCTTTTTTTTTGTTGTTCTTTTACATGTGTTTTATATAAGGAATGGAATTACAAACTCTAATCTAATTAGAGTTCTATATTATCCCTAGTACCCATTTAGTTATCCTCTACAAACCGAGCTAGGTGACCCACCCACTCAATTTGGTGGGTTCACATGCCAATAGTTATAATCTTCATGATGAGATAGGATTCCAATGGGCATAGATAAGATAGGTTTTTAGTAACACCTTCTCTTTCCACAATTAACCAAAAGAATGCAAAAATTGAAATAGTGCAATTCTTAGGACTTTGCTAGAAATTACTCCAAATATGATCTATTATGGTTATAGAAATAGCTCACATAATATACTCTTTGGGTAAGACTTCTAAATAACTCCTTCATGCAGAGGGAAGGCTATTTTTACCCATATCCATTTAGGGCGTGTTTGTTTCAAAAAATTTTTTGGGATTACAAGTTTATGGATTTGGAAGTGGGGGTGTTTTTGATTTGTGGATTCCATAAGTTTGTTTCAAAGCAAATTTTGAGATTTTTTAGCATTTGAGATCCCAAAACAATAAAATACCAATATATTTTGGTATAATGATACTTTTAAGAGAATTTTAAAAAAGAGAATTTTAAAAGATCATACAGTTGTAGAAGATCATTTTATTAGCTATGGTGATTTTTTGCGTGTGCGTTGTTGTGCTCATATTCAAAATATTTTTGTGCAAGATGGGTTAAAGGTTATTGATAAATCATTGTCTAAGATAAGAGAATGCATCAAGTATGTGCAGAGTCCCCCTAGAAGGAAAAAAGAAGTTTGCACAGTGTATTGCACATATTTGTTCAGGCAAAGCGAAAAAAATCCAACAAGATGTGCCCAGTAAGTGGAATTCTATGTTTCTAATATTGGAGAGTGTTCTAAACTTTCATTGGGCATTTGAGCACTTGGAGTTGATTGATCCAAAAAAAAAATTTTTGCCATGAAGTGAAGAATGGGTAAAGGCTAAAAAATTGCAAAGTTTTTGAAACCTATTTATGAAGTGTCCACTCTTTTTTCTGAAAGTAAATATCTAACTGTCAACTTATATTTTGGTAGAGTGTTTTCAAAAATGCATAATGGAGGAGATGAAAAGTGATGGTCAAGATATACAATCCGTGGCAAATAATATGAATATAAAGTTTGATAAACATTGGGAATGTTACAGTATTATTTTGTCATTTGTAGTCATTTTGGACCCCCGACACAAGGTGACGTATGTAGAGTTTTATTCTGAGAAATTGGGGGTTAGTTCTAATTTTGTGCTGACGATCTTAGACAAACTGAAGAGTCTTTAGAAAGAATATGCACGAGCATCTATAGATACAACTGTAGCTGAGAGCAATGGTGAAGAGACCCTTGGAGATATTCCTAGTGTTGAGATGATTGAGTTTGAATAGTTTGAGAGTCAACTATATTTAGTCAGTGGAGTCTCAATTAGAAGAATACCTAGACGAAAAATTAGTCCGTTGGAAGAAAAATGGTCATTTGAATGTTCTTGAGTACTAGAAAAGCGAATGTGAGAAGCGTCCTCAGTTGTCAATGATGGCTCGAGATATATTGAGTATTCCTGTTACATTAGTGGCCTCTGAATCAGCTTTCATCATTGCGGGTCGTGTGCTTGACAAGTACTGAAATCGTCTTTTTTCGGAGAATGCTGAAGCTCAAATCTGTACTAGTTCTTGGTTAGATGGGATTCCTTGTGAGTTGCCTTTATTTCTTTATTTCTTTTTTATATTGTTATGGAATACAAATTCTATCAAAGTATATTAATAATATTTTCTTCTTATTAAGTGCAGCTCTAGAAGACATTAAAGAACGAAATTTATTACTACATGATTTCACTAATATAGAGGTTTCTATATCGGAAGGCAAAAGTGATTAGTATTGTATTTTTTTCATAGCGGTACTTTCGCTCTTCATTTTCTTTTTTATCACTATATATTTCTTTTGTGCAAATGTCTTTAAATGAATGTTAATACTATTAATTTCTTCTCATTTTCCTTTTTTTCCTGGCATGTTGTTCATAAAATGTAGTCCGATATTTGGCAGGAAATATGTGATGTGATATCATCTATTGGAGCCTGAACACTGAAGAGCCGAAAGTCTCCAATGTGGGGAAAAGCTAAATTTGCTATTAGCTAGAATGATTGGCCAAAAAGGATGCTAATGAGAAATTGAGCTAGTTCTAACTTATTCTCTTTCTAATCTCTCTCTTCAAGAATCAAGTTGTTCTAATTGTAGTTTATAATTTCCTTTGAAAATTGAATGCCACAGCAGTAGAGTTTCAGTCAAGTCGCTTGCGTCTGCAGTTATGTTTTGTTATGTTTTAATAAATTGCATTCATTCAGCACCATATTCGATTTTGGACCAGTTTAAATTGGGAGTCGTCTTTTGTGGCCCAAATCAAGTAGACCGCTTATTTCGTTTACTTTTCAGTATGCGTGCTGTAGTGTCCTGCTTTTTGTGAGCGTGAACTTTCATTATCCTCTCTGTCTGAGGCTGTTCTTTTTAAATTTATACTTGGACTAGTTAGGATTAATTTAGTCTAAAGAAACGATCAGAAATGAAGAAAAGAGCCCTCCAAAAGTTGTACTTAAATTTAGTATTCAAAAAACTCTCGAGACTTTGCAAACCCCTCCCCCCAAGAAGTTCGTAATAAAATACTAAAGTTTGCCAAAATAACCCCTAAAAGTTTGCAAAAAACACCTCCAAACTTTGAGAAAAACCCCTTAAAAGTTCATAGAAAACCCTCTGAAAATTTGTGAAACCCCCCTAAAAGTTTGCAAGAAATCTTCCAAGTTTGCAAAAATCCCCCAAAAGTATTATGGACATAACTATTATTATAGATAAATGGGCAAAAGGGTTGCCCGTTTATTAAATGGGTGGGCAAAGACCTATCCTTTTAGAAAATATTAAAATGAGTCATAAATGGGTAAACAAGCAAAATATGTCTGCCCATTTATTATCCAAACCAACCCATTTAACACCACTATCGTGCACTAAAGGCATAAGTAGTCCTCCCATATGTCTATTTTCATGAGTAATGTATAAATTGGTTGATACTTCCGCTTTATCAATGCTTAATTATGACGTAGTAATAAAACGTATCTCCTGTCCTAGCTTGTGGGAACAGTTAGAACTACATTTACCCTTCAACCCTAAGTTGCTTTTTAATGCCCCAATAGTTATAACCGATGGGGTCATTTGCCCCAACGGTTCCAACCATCAAGTCAGTCCTCTGTAGCACTGGATCTTCCCCGTACGGCCTACACTTTCAGTGGTTACTTTGTTTAGCATAGATGTGATTTTAACGCTTGTGATTTCACCAGTCAGTTTTGTTCATTTCATAAACATATTTTCTGTAATATTTTAAAATAAATCAAATAATTGCAACTAGCACAGCATATAACTAACATTTCCAATGAAATTACAGTCGCAACAAACCAGTCGATCGCTTACACTTCGTTACAAGTGAAGCAGGGTGCTTTTGAATCATTCTCATTTTAAGAAACTATTTACTACAGTCCGACAACCTTTCACGTGCGGTTGATTCAAAAATCCTGATTCATACTGATTCTAGAACTTTACATCTGAATTCCCTTATCTCGATGACTAATCTAAGTTTCAGTACAACAGTTCAATAATGTAGATAGTACACTATGAACTTTGATCACTAATAAAAGTGGTTAAAACTCCATGCATAAAAAGAATGGCATCGAGCTTTAGTCTTTATACACTTGAAAAAGATATTGGCAAAGCTCTCACAGATCTGATTCTTCAAGTGATGTCCATGTGCAAGGATTTTAGTCCCTTCACGGCCCACAGGATGCCGAAAGCCAGTTACTTTGCGATCTAGGGATCTGCACCGAAAATATGTAACAACACCCTTCCATATCTCATCATTTACTTTCTCATAACTAGGTTTTGCTTTCAAAACTCCATTTTCTCCAATTTTGTTTGCGTTTTGACATCCAGCTTATCAATGATATTTAAGCATGTTATATTATTCTATTAGTAACTTAGGAAGAAAAATATATATTTATATCAGAAAGTAGTTGTTCTGAGTGTGAAGAACAGGGATATAAAGATATATCTAAATGGGCTTTAAATTATTTTTTGGAACTTGCTAAAATAGTTGAATTGAATTATATTCGAGCCTCGGTTTCATCAAATTTATAAGAGAGAGTAGTTAAAGGGGGAGTAGTACACTTAGCATTTTCCAATTTACAAAGGACAATGTTTTTAAAATTAACAAAATAAAAAATGATTTAATTGTTAACAAAGCTTGACTTTAGTTGATCATCCGTGACATTGGCACCACAGATCAAACAGTGCTGGACTCGTCCGTGGTCATTCATACACATCCACAAACACAATGTTGACAAGAATCCCAATAAAACCTCTTCATTCACTAACTCATTTAAACACAAAGTTTCATCAAGGAAAACGTTTCAATGGGTGAACAAATGTTTGATTGGTTAAAATAGAGAACAAGGAGAATGTTGTGGGAATTAGAGGAGAAGAAGAATGTCCTACATAAAGCTTTGATGGGTCAGAGGAGAAGCTGGGAAGAACGGCTCGGATGAGAGTAAATGAGGGGGTGAGAAGAAAGGAAAGGGGGAGACCGGGGTATAGAAAAGAACTTATACTTTGTACGTAATTAAACATTAATTAGGGATTTAGGGGTAATTTAGACATTTTTCAATTCCAGCTAAATTACATTTAGAGCAGTACAGGGAATACTATTAGAATATTCCTTAACAGCTAGGGGGCAGACTCATTCACTTTTAATGAGATTTTGGGAGTATATTTAGAGTTGGGCGTTACATATGCAAATATTGTAGATTTGAGGGGTATATAGCCAAATAGCCCTACTTTTTGGGGGGTAAATTACGAGAAAATTTTCGTTCCCGTTGTTACTCCTCTTTTATTTAGCCCTCCTTTTAGTGCAGCACCGGCACATAATTAATCTCCGCAATATTTGATTTCAGTGATCCGTTTAATACAGTCTCCACCCAAAAAAAACTTAGTTCATTATCGTCGTTTTCAAGGGTGGTTATGGAATTCACGTAACTCTGCCCTTCTTCCTGCCCAAGGCTCGTTCTCCAAATAACCCATTGTGGATGATTTCTCCATCGATGTAACGGTAAGTTTTGTTCGTGTGAAATCAAGCAAGTTCGACAAACGATGCTCCTTATTCCGGTGCTCACCATGATCATATTCCTCAGCGATGCTTGGTGCAAAGGTGGATGACTCGTCTTCATCTCGCCGGTGATGCGGCGGACCTGTAGGAGGAGAAGTTCGTCGTAGAGGGCATCGGACTTGATCCTCTCGCCCGCAGCCAAACTATAAATCAGGGCCCTTTAATTTTAGTTTTTCCCCCCTTACCCCTAAACTTTATTTAGATTCTCAATCAAAAATTAGCAACAATACTTGCTCTAATGTTTAAAATTTCTAGATCAGTATATGCGATAGGCATAATAATTTATGGACAGAGACTATGAGATTGATCTGCAGAAAGGTTAGACCTGAATGGGGGAAGAAGATAGAAAAAAAGTTTACAATATTGACCTTTTAATAAATATTTAAACAAAATTAAAAAAAAGTGTTTTTTAGGAGCACCGAAGCGTAACTCTTCTATTTTTCTATCCAAATAATCGAGAAAACCCTTCATCTATAAAGTTGAACAAAAAAATCCCTCATATCTTCCTAGTTTTCCAAGAAACCCCTTCTTACATTAAGTTCAACAAAAAACCCCACATCTATATGATTTCAACAACAACAAAAAACAAAAACAAAAACAAAATTCATCTAGTCCTAAACTTGTTTACTTTTAACTGTTTACTTTTAACTTAAAAGGTTTGCAACTATCTCATTGTTGTATGGGCTTTTCTTTTTTTCTTTTTTTCTTTTTTTCTTCCGTCATATGTTCAATAGCTCCATGTAGTCCATCAAATCTTCATATGTGCTTATAAGTTCCTCAAATCCTTGGGCAGCGTTTGGTTCACAATGAGACTGGGACGGAAGTGGGATTAGATGGAACTAGGATTAGAAGTCCTAATCCCATGTTTAGTTACACGTTTAAAGTCCTAGGGATTTTAATGCGCAAAATCCCAATCCCACATTTAGTTCCTACAATTGAGATTACAAATTCTATCCTCTATAATTATTTTCACCTTATAACCTTAACTTCTTAATTTAGAGAATAAATTTTTTATATAACCTAATTATAAACAAGAAAACAATCAACAAAATTAATTATGCTAAAATTATAATAAGAGGACCTAGTTGAATGCGTCTAATTATAATATTAAGGATGATTACATCGTAACCATCAGAGAGTAACCACCTGTATTTTTTTAAATGAACAAAATAGAAGCCAAAAAATATTACATTCCCATAATCAAATATTTCACAGATGTAATAACACCAAAAACTTAACAACACTCCTTCAATTATTTACATAACATAACTAGAAGAAAATATTTTACATACTTAATATCCAAATTCAAATAGCGCAACATTCACAAAGATGGTGTGCACAAATACATCATTTACTTGTACCCCTCTATCTGCCATATACTTTCCTTATTCTCTCGGCCTTCGAGGAAATAGCTTTTATAGAACTGTAAAGAAAGGGTCACAGATTAGTAAGCAAGTGATTTCAAAAAAAAAAATCTCAAGAAAAATGCAACAAAAACTACATTTAGCCAATAGCCACTTGCATATTCTTTTTCTCTAACATGCCAATTACTTCCAAGACAAAATTTCATGTTTTTGCGCGTATAGTTTAGAAAAGTGTTGGGATTCTACAACATACAAAAAATTGACTTTGACTACTTTTTTTGTTTTGTTTTGTTTATGAGATAAATTAACTACCATCTTTTAGAAGTAGCTAGTTTCAAATGTCCAAAGCCTATTATGTAAAGACAAACTGAAATTTCTGACATAACTTGCGCTTAGGATGAAAGTAAGTCTATCTATGATGACAACGATGCAGAAGGGACTATGATAGACGCATGTACATGATGAGAATGTCAAAGTTCATTAGCATTGAACTCATGATAGTTATATATGTGAAAAAGCTAAAGTAAATCTAACAAGCACATCAGTATCACATGGAAGTAAATTGATCACAGATTCTGGATTTGCTATAGGCCACTCATCAAATCATAATACAAATCTCTTCTGAGTTTGGAGGTCTTCCACCAAAGCCAACATCACATCATCAATCCTACGAGAATTGCTAAAGAATGGACATTATTTTATATGAATAAACAACTAAGATGAATGATGTAATTATCACCTTGAACTATGATTGAGAATCACGATTACCAAAACCTCTTTCTCCACTTCTGGCAGTGCCTTCTTTAGTTTGATGATATTATCACCCTGAACTGCTTTTAAACCTCTGCATCATTCTTCCTGTCACGAACAAGAGCTGCTTGTCAGGCATGCCTTTACAAAAAATAAAACAAATGATTTGAAAGGTTCGTTGAACTATACCCGGCTAAAATCTACTTTCCTTTTCAGCTTTCATCTTCCTGATCATGAAATGGAAGTTAAAATAGATAAACTAAGAAACATACACACATTAAAATAAGACAAAGAAAAAAGGAAACTTGAAGGTATAAGGTGTACAATACCAGGCAACTAGGCAAGCATGAGTATCTACCTGGCATCAGTGTGATCTGCTTCCACATCAGAGCAGAAAGACTCGATAAGTTCAGGACTGTTGAAAATCTATTTGTTATGCTACTTAAAATCTTAGCTATCACTATAATTTAGAGGGTAACTTAAGAAATATGTAAGATTTGAGGGGTATATACTATAAGAAATAACCCTTAAACTATACGACTGATAAACTATGTCAGTTTCCATGTCAGAAATCTTATACATCTGATTTGGTGTCAGATAATACATCCCCATGCGACCATGTGCAAATATAACAAGTGTTCTAACTCGAAACTGTATACTTTTCCAAAATGCAAACTATATACATGGTGCCGGTCTGTTACAAAAATTTCTCTGATACCATGTTGGTTTAACTGGGCAAGCGTCGATGGTTAGGCACTAAACGCAATAGAAACTGTAATGATAGCGAGATATCTGCAGCCGTAGAACAAGTACCATTTAGGTTTCCTTTCAACATTAAATGAAATAATGTGCAATGTAGATGCATATGGGATGATGATTTAAGACAAATTAAAAGATAATCAACTCAAATATACAATGTAGACACCTTGGGAATGATGATTTAAGACAAATTAACATGACAATAAACTCAAATGTTTGCAGACCCAAGAAATTTAACATTTTCTTATTTATCTTCTGATTGACAAAGGACTCAAAGTACACATAACTAATCAAATCATTTTTCAAGACATACATCAATTGAGTGTAGATATAAGTTTAGAAACAATTTAAATGAATTGAAAGAAACAAGACAAATATACGAAAGAAAAAAAAAACTGAATTAAAACAATGACAAAATAATCCAAAATAGAGCAAGCATTTAATATCCTATAACAGATAAAATTTGCATAGTTCATATGAAGCAGAATAATAAGAAAAGCTTAGCTAACTGTTCCATGGTGGACTCCTGACGCAAAAAGTCAAACACTAGAGTTCCTCCTGACAAAAAACATATAAAAGCTCAGATAATAATTCCTCCCCTTAGTTCTAAGAACAGATGATTCAGAAGACCTCATGATGCAAAAATCTAATTCATCCTTCTGATCAGCTCATTGATGTAATCTTCCCTGTTTCCAGCATCACCACCTTCAACATAGTGGTTCCTCTTCTTCTTCACACCCCCCAGTGGAGCCTTGGGCTTGAATGGCCACAGGAAGTTGTTGGCCTTCTTGAAGTGTGGCCCGACAGTCATAATCTCATGAATAAGATCTTCGATGCAAACTATACCATACTTTCCCAATGCCTGAAAAAAAATAACAATATCTTGATTTCTGAAAACTATCAGATAGATATTCTTTGATGTCAAAGCCGTTTAGATAAGATCACAGCTCTATTGTATATACATATTATAATACACAAGCAGACATTACCAATATCCTCAATAATGACAAATTTCTACTAGTGATGAATTTCATTAACCAATCACTAACTAATGACACAAGATGCACAAGCTTACATCTTGCATCGTATTGACATATATATATGTATGAAACAGATACAAACAGAGAGATAAGATTCAATTTTCTTGTAGGAATCACAACTCCTCCATTGCATATAAACTAAAACCTACAGCAACAGAAGAACAAAGATTAGTCAAAAACAACATACCTGTTCAATGATGGAGTTCTCAGTCAAGGGAGTCCTCTGCTCGTCCAGTTCCCCAAATCCCCTCTTGTAAATCAATTCCCTGACACTCTTCAAGTTGGGGTATCCGTAACAATACATATCTCAGTCATTTAGTATCGTTCTCTGAATCAAACTTATGGGGATATATTAATCAAACAAAATGAAGCTGTTAGTACCCATAAGTAACATAAGGTTCAACTCGGTGCAACATGTTCATGGTAAGCCTTGTTAACCTTCAGAAACACCCAATTAAATATATGCACAACTTTGTCAATAAAAATTTAATAAACACTACTAAAACTATATTGTTCTGCATCAGGGTGTCTTTGTAATTAAGTGCCTTCTTATAACCGTGTGTCTCCTTGCCAACGTTCGTTTGATAGCCTAACGTAGCATGATGCCTGGGTTATATTGACTCTCTTTGCCTAATTGCTTATGCTGTTTATTTTTTCATCATCATGTTCCCAATGAGCAGAAAAGAGACAACAATTAATTTATCAAATGATGCACACCAAATACTCTGTTGTCCAAGTGAGTTGAACAAATGTCTGCATTAATGCATAATTCAGAAAGAATATAAGCAATTTCCCTGCAATGCATACAAATAAAGTAATAATTAAACCTCAGACCCTCAATGGGCTTATCAGCACTTTTCACCCATCACTTCATGGGAGAAAAAGAAGAAAAGGATTATAGGGAGTCCATCCTTGAAAAATCACCAATCATCGAGTTGAAAAATCCTTATCCAGCATTTACTCTAAAATCAAACTACTTAAATTCTGGAGATGAAGTTGAAAACACCTAGGTAATACATCGTTCAGCTAATTTATATATATGCAAAATATGGCACTTCCAAAAGATAAGTTTGCTTCTCAGCAATCCAAGTGTGCACCAGCAACTTAAACCAAAATGAAGTAGCTCTACATAATAGACATAGCTTTAGCACAATGAAGCATAATGAACAGCCTAACAAATCACTAGAAAGCCCACTGGTTCTCCCTCCGCACGTTTCATTGGAAAAGGCTTTTATCAGATATTGACCCCATGGTCTTCTAGTGTTCGAATTTTTTTCATAATCTACAGCATTTTGATGAGAGAAAAAAATAAAGTAATAATCGAGACGTTTCTCATATAGAGCAAATAATTCCAAGAGATAATTCACAGGAAAACATTAAGGAAGCAGAAATTTCGCTTTTTTTTTCCAGAAACCGGCACTAAGTTCCTCAAAAAATCAACAAAATTGCAACCACAACACAAAATCAAGCTAAGATCTTATTCCCCTAATTTTAACCTAGAATTTAGAAATCGGGGCTGAAAATTACCGATCTAGGGTTTCCGATCCGATCCTTGAGCACTTGAGAGAAGGTCGAAGGTGGAGCTTGAGCTCGAGGTGAGAGGAAATCACAGACCTCGAGGAGAGAGGAGATCCAAGGTGAGGCTCGAGCTCCAGGCCAGAGGAGATCGAAGGTGGAGCTCGAGCTCCAGGCGATCGGAGATCGAGGTTGAGGGGAGAGAACGGAGGCGATCGAGGTTTTTTTCCCCTTTTGGAAGAGAGGAGGCGACCGTGAGTGCTGAGGAGAGGAAGAAAGTCCCGCTGGCTCTAATACCTGTATTTTATAAAACTGATTTTGGGGTTTAAAGGGGCTGTTTGGTTGCTTTCCCCCATTTTCCACTCTCCATTTTCCTTCACTTTTTAATATTTCCATCACTTTCCACTCTTACAAATATCTACACCAACTAATAATATGGTGACAACTCATCTCCTCTCATCTCATTTCTTACTTTTAAAAATAAACTAAATACAAGAAATAGGTCACATCAATCAACTCATCCAACTCACTTTCCTCCATTTTCCTCTCATCTACTACCATCTTTAAAAATTACTCACATCATCCAATAATATGGTGACAACTCATCTCATCTCATTAAAATTTCTTTCCATCACTTTCCTCCAAAAAAAACAAGGAAATTGATTTTCCTAAGTATGCGTCACATCATCCAATAATATAATGACAACTCACTTTCGTCTCATCTATTTTCTTAGTTTTAAAAATGAACCAAACACAAGAAATTGATTTTCCCTTTTTTTTAGCCAACCAAACACAAACAAATAAGTTTTCTTTAAAAATCACTCATGTCATCCAATAATATGGTGACAACTCATCTCTTTTCTACTTTAAAGAAGTGAACCAAACACAAGAAAATATCTAATTATAGAAAATATATTTTCTTTCCTTTACTTTCCATGTTTTTTTAAGCGAACCAAATAGCCCCTTAGTTCCATCCTCCTCCTATGTAGCACCGATTGAAAGTATGCGCTAGGATTTTTAGATCAGGTTGTCCGACTGAAGGTCACCTGAATCTTTTCGGTTCTCGGAGTGGAGATCCCACTCTTAGTTCATCCTCCTCCCAGGTAGCGCCGACTGAAGGTATGCACCAGGAATTTTAGATCAGGTTTTCTGACTGAAGGTCACCTAAATCTTTCCAGTTCTTAGAGTAGAGATCCCACTCTTAGTTCCATCTCTTTTCCAGGTAGCACCGACTGAAGGTAGGCACTAGAATTTTTATCTCAGGTAGCGCCGACTGAAGGTATGCGCCGGGATCTTTGGATCAAGTCGTCTGACTGAAGGTCGCTTGAATCTTTCTTGTCCTCAGAGTGGAAATCTCACTCTTAGTTCCACTCTTTTCCTAGGTAGCGCCGATTGAAGGTACGCATCGGGATCTTCAGATCAGGTTGTTCGACTGAAGGTCACCTGAATCCTCTTGACATCAGGATAGAGTTCTTGCTCTTGGTTTCAATCATTCACCATAAGAGACAGAATTTAAAATTTTTCCTCTCTCACATCAACTTTATTCTATGAACAAAAATCTTTTAATCCAATATTCGTCTTAGGGAATTTGATCCCGAGTCCTAAGCCGGGATAAGTCGGCACGTCACACATGTTGCCAGGTTAGTCTTCCCGTGAAAAAGACGAAGTCTCTATATTCAATATCATAGCATAAGTCTAAGAGAGTTTCATTCTTTTAGCACAACATTACATGCGGAACAGGTTTTGATAATCCACATGCTAGCCCGATTCAAACAGTAATCGGTAAAGGCACACTAAATCCGTTGAGGGCTGGAGGTTGGCTAATAACCCCAAAGTCGACATCTAACACGCGTTGTCGGTTAGTCTCTTACACACAAAAGAGTATGAAGTCTATGTATTCAATATCATAGCACCAAGTCTGAAAGGGTTTCATTCTTTTAGCACAACGTAACGTGCGGAATGGGTTCAAATAATCTATATGCTAGCTTGATTCATGCGGTAATCAGTAAATGCTTATCAAATCTGTTGATGGCTGAGGGTTTGCCAACAATCCTATAAGCATTATGGTTAATTATTTCTGGCGAAATAAAAGAATCATAATAAAGCATAAAAAGAAAAGGGAGGCATATTTTATTGATCAAGACTGAACTTACAATTCCTTAGATATTAAATTTGTGATAGCAAATTTGTTGTCTTAATCTGGACACTATCAATGAAAGCTTGTTGAAGTTCCTCCTGCAGCTTAACCCTGAAAGACTCCTCGCTGGTGTTTAGCGTATTCGCAATCTCCTCCTCAATCTCAGCTAGCTTCTACTTCAAGAGCTCAAACTTCTCGAACGCGATGGCAAGAGTTTCTTCTTTGTTGGCTTTCGTCAGCTTCAAGACTCTCAGGCTCTCCCTCTCTACCTAGAGCTCCTGCTCAAGCTGTACTATCTTAGCCTCGCTCATGGCGACGCAAGACTGAAGATGGCCCAGAGATGATGAAGTCTCAGTAACAACAATCTCTAAATGGTGCGCCTGGTCTCGCTGCATCTGAACTTCGAGCCCAGTGAAAACATGAGCATCACGCCAAGCTACCAGACGAACCTCTATCTCTGCGGCTATGTACGAAGAGAGCCCTGCTGCCTCTAGTTCCTGTAAACTCCAAAGCTTAGCCTCTAGATAGTCGAGGTCATCAACGATAGCCTGGGATAGCTCTGGGTAGCCTGCATCCCATATCAAGACCGTCCCGGTGTTAAGAAACGACCGGAACTGACGGAGGGAAAGCCCGCTACTGAGGAGCATGTCTATCACTGTGGATACAAAAGAAAGAAACGAGCAGACCTCTATATGGATGATAAGCTGAAATGGATCGTCGTCCGACATCAATGCTCTCACTAAGTCATGAAGCTTCGTCGTGGGCCCAACAAGCAAAAACAGGAGGGTAAACACTCCCGAATCCTAAAACAAAAATCGGTATGAGTACTGTCAGTTGAACGGTCCGTACCTATTTCCATTGGGACAGCTCCTTGCTCTGACGAGGCCATCGAGGGAGCATCAGTCAGTGGCGCATTGGCTGTTGCAGTCGGTCCCTCGACCAATACGCCCGACATGACATCAGCTGTGTAGTTGACTCTAGAGGAGCAACAGAATAAAGAGTTCCTATCATCAATGAGGGATGTTTCAATTTCATGGAATTATAGTTGTATTACTCAAGGTTGGCTAGTCCTATGATTATTGAAAAAAGGGACCCATACCTTTAGAGGAACTAGCCTCGGTATTCCTGGGAATCACTAGCTCAGGCTGAATGTCACTAGGAAGATAATCATCTCTCGATGAGTCGTGTATCAAGTCATCCAGAGGTATATCCATGGGCAAACTGTCATCATCAAAGTCCTCTATCGAGAAATCTGATATAAGAGGACACGAGTGGAGGAAGCAAAATTAGGAATCCATACTTGGCTAAAATGACTTACCTTCTATGGCAGAGTTGGTCTCCCTAAGCCCCGCTTCTATACTAGCTTCCTACAATTTTTCTAAAAGAGCAAGAAGCGTATACGCAATTAGGGAAGACACAAATTCTGAGTCATTCAATTCCCCTATTCACCATCTAAATGGGGATTACCAATATTAGATGTACCTAGATTTGCCAAATCAGGTCCTATGTTGGTGGAATCAGGTTCTCCTGCCATAGCTCCGTGCACTTGCTGAGTGAAACTGGGCTCGGCAAAGTCGGGAAGGGAGAAATCAAAACTGGTGTCGCCAACCCCACATTCTCCTACACAAAGATCAAAATTGTGAACCTTGAGATCAAGGAGTCAAGTAATCAAAAGGACTACGGGTTGATTGAGGATTACCTCTGTCGCTGACAGAGTCTTCACCAGTTAAGTCCACGTCGAAGGCCCGAGGAGCGGAACGGGACTTGTGGGCTAGCTTCTTTCGCTTAGGATGAGCCCCAGCTCGAGGCTTTCTCCCATGACGAGGGCAAACCGCCTCCTCTTCTGAGACTCCTAGAAAATTAAGCTAATGTCAGACCTGGTAACTATAAAAGGAAAAATTAAGGCAAAAAAGAGAAGGAGAGAGTACCAAAGTTCTCCTCATGAACTGCGGCTTCCGCCGGGTCCTCTCCTGAAGTCCCAGTAGCAGAACTGTGGGTCTCCTCTTCGTCCCCGTCTGGCTGATGAGTCTGGCGGTGCTTCCTCTATGCTTGAGTAGCCCTCTGGATCGTTTGAGTGCTAGCTCGAGAGACCTCTTCAGACCTCAACTCATTGAGAGACTTTGCGGGAACATGCTCATTGGTCGCCAAGACCCAATGATAGTACAGGTATGTCGACTCCAGCTAGCGGTTAGCACTCGGAAGGCTAAATCTAGCACCAGTACACCCCATTACGCTCCATAGCCACGCTTAGATGCCGTCCACCAACCTGCCGCGAGTCTGAAGCTACCGGTTCATATTTCTAACATAAAGTTGATCATAACCGAACTGACAGGCAAAGCGAGAAGGGAGATATGGCTCAATGAAGCACTCATCCCTCACCCGAAAAGTGAGATAGTCAGGCCTGATGTTCGTCAGCCAATTGAAGTAGCCGATATCAAGTAGAGTCCGGTGTGCCCTCGATCTCTTTTCATTAATCAAAGATTCCCTATACTGACCAGAGAATCTGGGAAAGCATCTAGAGAAGACCCAATCTTTGTGAATTTGCAGCTACCTCCTTATCTCTAGAAATCTACACCCCTGCCATTTGCAGTCCTCTAACATTAGAGTTAGGGAATGGATGGATCTGCGAGCCTCGGTGCTGACATCATATCAGGGTAATGAAGGATGAACCAGGCCATCAAGTAGGTGTATGGAGCTCCACTTTGAGGGGATGAACCTCATTTGATGGTTCGCCCTTTTCCTGAGCCAAGGTGTTGGTTATCTGACGAAGCCCACGGTGAATGTTAGCCACCATCACTGGAAGAAGGGATAATTCCTTCTTGTGAGCAAGTTGAACAGCAGGATAGAGTACCTCCAATGGTAAAGCATCGCTGGACTGGTACGGCACCATGCATTTCATCAGCCAGATGGCGAGGAAGCTAGCCAAAAGAGTCACCGATCGGATCGGCTTCACCGCATGCCATAAGAAGGTTGAGAACTTGGTCCCTGTAGAGAAACCACTCTTGGTGCTGCCTGGGGTCTAGGATGTGGCACCGGATTTTTGAATCAACTCATTAATTTCTGAAGGAGTGAGAGGAGATAGCTCGCGAATCACTTCGCCAGAAAGGTCATCCAAATTATTGAATAAGTAGCTCGCAAACTGTTTCAGGCCTATCTGCGACTGCTTCTTTGCTATTGGTCCAATCTGTGCCAGGGCAATATGATAGTGGCAGGTGAGGTCCCACGAAGTATCGTAGTGGCCAGGCATGCGATCCCTCAACCGGTTAAATTCTCAATTTGAAGGGAAGTACTCCTGATATATGGTCTTCTCCATAGGTAAACCCGATACCCGGTGCATCTCATGAGAGCTAATCCCAACTCACAATGCCGTGTCAAGAATGTGTTCGAATCAGGATTGTAGAGCTTAGATAAAGTGAAGAAATGGCTGGTGTTGATTGGAAGTTTGTACATAGTGGCACGGACTACAGCGTATAAGCCACACGGCTCTTGAGCGAGCCCGGGACCGACTGGTAGGTAATAAACTCGCAGTGAATATAGTCATGCTCCTCCGTCAGGTGCCACGACATCTCCCATGCCATAGCATGGCGCCTCATCTCGGTCAAACAACGATGGCGGGGTATCCACAGGAGGTATACGAACCCCCATCATCCTTGTGCAGCCATTGCTCACTCTCAATGAAGGCTGCATTTGAATCCTCAACGGAGTCGCCAAATAGGTAGTCCGTCTTTCTAAGAGGCTGAGTAGAACTGGTGTCCCTCACAAGTGGTGCGTCAGTCATCAGCAATCTCAATACATGATGGCTTCCTTCAAGTACTGCCAGGGTCACCTCCATAGGCGTATCCTGTGTGAATTGGGGCAAAGTAAAAATGGCACGGTCGTCACACGTGGAATATTGCTCGCCACGGTGTCCATTAACCACATGAGAAGGAAACGCGCCAGAGGGATACTCGACTAAAATAAAAAATCTGGATGGGTTAAACTCATCTATAAAATACATTTGGAGAGAAATATGAGGCATTAAACTCATCTCACAAACCCGTGAAATAGAGTCAAGACCTTATGCCAGATGCATCACGGGCTCGTAGGACAATATACCTCGTCACATGAATAAAGTAACGGGATATCCTATCCTACTGACCACAATACATCACAGAATTATTCTCGTCATCAGCTAAAATGTAAGTGTCGATCCTCACAAAGGAGGAATCAAGGCTCTTCCCAATCGCCTCACTAAGGAAAATGAAGCGGGGACGCGGTATGCATATTTAAGTTGTGTAAGCGTCGATCCTCACCAAGGAGGAATCAAAGCTCTTCCCAATCGTCTCACCAAGGAGAACGAAGCAGGGATGCGGTATGTGAATGCAAGCTGTGAGAAGCAAAAGGACGTGAAACGCTCACCCGCAAATGATGAGGGTACACCCTCACGTGAAGGGGTAGACGGCTAGCTCCTCGGAGCCCGTGATCTTCTCGATGACATTGAAAGCTGCAAAGAGACAAAATAAAATCAGATACGCAGTTGAAAAAGCTAGAAAAATTAGCAAAAATGTTAAAAAATAGTAAAAAAACCCGTTTTGGTCAGGTCGTGGCTCATCGGCCATGACCGAAGCACCAACGGGTGCCTCGGCACCACCGTGGCACCATCAGGTGCCTCGGCCACGGTCGAGGCACCAACCGGTGCCTCGGTCAGGGTCGAGGTGCCCAGTGCCTAGCGGTGCCAAGGCGCTCAGCCATGGCTGAGCCCCCTTCCCCTCTACGTGCGCTGAAACAAAAGAAAGAAAGAAAAGGAAAAAAAGAGGAGGAAAAGAGAGAAGAAGAAAGATCTCTTAAACTCTAGTTTTCTTTTTCATCCAAACCCTAATTTTTGTATCAAAACCCCAGCCTTATACACTTACCTGAAGATTGAAGAGGTTTTACGACACAAGGTGAGAAAGCAAAAGAGAAAAAGAAGAGAGGGGTCCGGCCTAGGTTAGAGGAAAAGAGGGAGAGGGGTTTTTATAACAACCCCCAAGTGGACCCAAACCAATTCCAATTAGGACTTTAATCAGACTCTAATTAGGAATTCTAATTGGGGCCATATCCAGATGCCAAAACAATGCCAAATTAGCCTGTTAATTGGATCCTCCTCTCCCCCTCATACCTGAGGGATCCTAGAAATTTATTCAACAAAATTATTACCTCATGAAAGCCACATCACATCGGGCTCAATTAATTCAAGCCCAGGAAAATACTCTAAAAAGGTACACGAGTATAAATTGTTTCCTATTTTAGCTGAGAAGTTCCTGGAGATTATTTTCATAAAATGTTCTTTAAGGATAACTCGCCAACCTCCAAATAGGTGTATGAGGATAAACTAAATCCCCGAAAACTCTAGTAAACGCACGAGTATAAACTGTGTTGATGCTGGACAACGCGTAGCTGCTAGAGGATTCACCGATCAATGGCTAGACTCTAAGGAAAATTGGACGCCGATCAACACATCGCACTCGCTGATCAAAGGCCAAATTCCTAAGAAATATTGGCACCTATCAATGTGTCGCAACGAAGAATTCCCCGATCAACAGAGGTGTCTCGTAAAAAGTTTGATGGTTAGTTGAACAACAACTCACCGATACTAGTCAGAAGCGAATGAAGTTAGTCAGCTTCAGTTCAAAATTTTGACAACGGTTAAGCAAAAAAATGTAGCATCATAACGCCTTCAGCTATCCTACAAAGCATTGGAGAATCTAAAAGGATTGGAGGAATCAAATGCTAAAGCTAATCTCTGACGAAGAAACTCATCTAACAGTTTCAGGTCAAGATCTCGACAACAGTTAGACAAAAAATGCAATACCGTGATGCCTTCAGCTATCCTACATAGCACTAGAGAATTTGAAGGGATTGGAGAGATCAAACACCGAAGCCATTCTCAGGTCCTGTCATACTGACTAAAGGTTAGGGCGGGCCTATCATATCCAAAGTATCATAGGCTCGTCTAAAAAAATCGAGACTGAGACACTTTGGAGGGGGTACCTGTAGGCATTAAAAATTGCTTATCAATACCCAAACGAGACTCGTGATGATAGGTTGACAATCGATGACCCATCCAATGATGCGACCAAGAACCACTGACGACATAACTGCATCGCAAAATGCACAAAGTGAGTCGACGAGCACATGAAGCAGATTGGCAAGGCGTGCAAGTCAGTGAAGCGACAGATCGTGGAATAAATCCAACGACAAAGCCACAGATTAGCGAGTTTTGACAAGGCAAGTCGACCGGACTCTAACTCGATGAGACGGAATCAACCAAACTCAAGCGTCAGCGGAACTACAACGATCAGATTTTGAAATCAACGAGACGATCAATCAGAATCAGATTTGATGGCATTGGGACAGTGAACCCCGGCTTATAAATAGGCGAAGGGGGTCCTCATTTGAGGGGTTGGAAAAATTCGTCTCTCATGCACAGATCTGAGCATTTCCAAAGAAGAAAACTCAGATCCAGATCTGGTGCAAGCAAAGAACACCTTTCACTTCAGATCCACGCAATGAGGAGAAGATTCAAGAGGAGATCTAGATCAGATCTACAGCGATTCCCTCCGGATCTAAGCTTAGTCTTAATCCTGAGAAGAGCTGTGACTTCACTTGGTCGATTTCACTTGCTTTAGGCGATCTATTTCTTTCGTGAAATAGTCCCCTCAACCCCGTAGATCTTGACTTGGATGTGATTACGTGGCGATCTATGGACAAAATAGAGTCCCCAGCACAGGCAAAGACACTCGCGCAAGCGAGGATTCGATAAACGGATCCCGCGTTGTTTCAACTAGGGTAGAAAAGTTATGATCTTTTTTCGGTTTTCGTTGTAAGCCTTATAAAAAGGCGATATTTATTTGAATTTCATTGTGAAAAATAAATTTGTAATGGATTCATTTGCAATGACAATCGGAACAACTTTCCCCTCGAACAGGGGCCAATCAATTGCAATGTGAGTTTTGAGTTTATAAATTTTCTTATTTAATTAGTACCGCATGTTTCGGAATAAATTTAGATTTATCCATGCTGTGCTTTACTTGTTTAATTTTCATGTTTAGTTAGTTTTTCTTGCTTAATTTAGGAGTAGATTTGATTTCACACTTGGTAGTTAGTTTATTTTCTTGCTTTTTTTTAAATTTGTTTCTTTTCTTGCTTTTTTATTCATGCTTTCTTTTTTGCTCATAATTTAGAATTTAATAAAATGTGTGGCTAAAATTCTTAGGATAATTAGAATAAGAGGAAACTAGTATAACTTATTTAATAGAATTGGACTTGATCTTATTTATGCCTTAATTTTATTTATGTATAGATTAATCAATCAAAATAATAGTTGATAGAATATTCTTAATTGTTAGGTTATACTTTTCGTAAGTGTTTTGATAATCTATGCTTATTAGTATTTTAGGATTATTATTTTCAATTGATTGTCTATGCATAAATTTCAAATTTATTTTTAGAACCTATTTTGGTAATCTATGCTTCTTTTAATTAGACTGATAGGTTATGCTTGTGAATTTTGAAAATGAATAAAAAAGAGAGTAATTTCTAAATCTAATCAATAGTTATCTAGTGGAATGTATTTTAATTTCCTACTTTAATTCTCTTGCTCTCTCACTTTTATTCCCTAGTTTTGTTAGTTTTCATCTTTTCTTTCATTTTTCATTTTTTTTATTTTGCGTGTTCTTTCTAGTTCTTTTATCTCTCCATTTTCTTTGCCCTTTTCTCTGGTTTTTCATTTTCTTTCTTTTATTTTATTTTTTCATTTTCTTTCTTATTTGTTTTTCTATTCTCTCCTTTATCCCTCTTTCTAGTTCTATTTTTTTTCTTTATAATAAAAAAATGAAAATTTTTTCAATGCCTCTTCATAAAAAACCTCTTTTTAAAAAAATTTCAAAACGAAAATTTTCAATTAAAAAGTTTCAGTAAAGCCCTTCTTTGGGGTTCAACATTCTCTAAACTATAACTTGGTTGTGTATTTGCAATACACACTCATTTTCTCACACAATAATGGCATCAATTTTATAATTGAGAATACTAACATGTGATCGTGTTGTGAGGTTTTGGTCTTTGAATTTTGCTTTAATGTATACATTTAGTTAAGGGTATTCTTTTACCAAACAACAATTGGGAGTCAAGGATATGTGCGCTTAGAAAGTAGATAAAAAATTTAACTTGGGTGACTTCGTATGTGATTATCCAAGAAAAACTCAGAAAATATGAAGATATCAAGGTCTAATTTACATATACGAATAATTTGAGGGTTTAATATAGAATAATAAAGATTTGACAAATATCCAAGATATAAAATAACTATCATAAGCTTTACACATTATAATAATTTTCAATTGTTTCTTTTAAAACAAATCATGTAATTTTGGGGATGTAAGTATATTTGAGAAGTGAATTTTAAGTTTCTATATGACACGTTACAAGAGAATAATCAGCCAATCGATAGATTTAACAAGAACACCCTTGGTTATAGAAACAACCAGTTCATGAACTATAACTTTGCTATGGGTTAATATTTGTGTTTAAATTTTAATGTAGTTTATGTTTTAAATTATTTTTCATCATTTAGTATCCTCTCATGTGGTTACAATATGGTTTTAGTAATTCCATAAAACAATGTTTGCAGTTTCCTATCCAACTCCTTTCATCGTAACAATTTATCTATCCAACTCCTCTCTTCGTAACGATTTATAAACATGAATGCCGTTTGAAATAATACCTTCTACATTATTAATGATCCCATACATTTTTTCTGTGAAATTTTCTGTATATATGATTTTTATATAATAACTAAATTGTTATATTTAAAATTTAGTACATAAAATAATTTTGTACACGTGCCATGCAGTGCACTATGCTAGTCCTACCCCAAATCAACAATCTAACCCTAATTCTAGTTACAGTTTTACAGAAAATGGGCTTCAGGCGATTTACTTATGGGCTAAAACATATAGCTTACAGATATAGTATAAAAATATCATCATCCTAAAAATAAAATGTTCCTTAAATCCCACTCGCCACCAACTAATGAGCGCACCCCAAATAGGGTTCAGAGCGTCCTCCTTAAAATCCGCTAAAACCTCTAAAATCCCAAATTTCCGCAGGAGGAAGGAGCCGAAGCAAAAGGAGCAAAAAAACAAAACCCATGGCCACCGCCATTTCTTCATCATCGAAAGCTATGGCCGAAACCACTACAAAGATAGCGTCTTTCACGCCCGAAACCCTCCACTCCGCCGCCAAGCAATCCGAGGGCATCCACTTAATCCCCGTCTCCCTGCGCCGCGCCATCAAAAAATTCCTCCGGGGTCCCTCATGCCCCGGACGTTAACCTCCAGCTGTCCGCTACCGCCTCACGTGAGCTCGTCGAGGTCCCGCTCAGGTCCATCGACCACCGGTCGGGCCGGTGGAAGATACGCTCGGCATATGGTGACATCGGTCTTCGATACTCGGAGGATGAGACTGTTGCTTATGTTCCTTCGAGAATGCCCGCGGTTTACTCTGCTTGCTTTCGAGTTCTGAAAGAGGCCTAGTTTCGATCATAATTTGATTTTTTTTTTTGGTTGTGTAAAGAGGTCTTTTGATGATGGGTCTGATGTTTTAGGTTCGAAGAAGGTTACCTGGATTTAGTCCAGCTAAAGTTTTGGATTTTGGTGCGGGGCCTGGTTCGGCTCTCTGGTGAGAAAATTGTATTTGGGCTATGAACTATTGAGTTTGATGGGTATTTGCTTTTTTTTTTTCTTGATTCTTATTCTTAATGATTTGAAGGGCGATGAGAGAGGTGTGGCTGCGATCTTTGCAGCAAGTTAACTTAGTGGAGGCATCCAAAGATATGCAGAGAGCTGCTCAAATTCTTTTACGAGGCAACACATTTGCTACATGTAGTCTCAAATGAATGTATTCTAATCGAATTTACGTGGTTTTCTTACTTGCATAGTAAGCTGTATTGATGCAGGTGATAATAGTTCAGTATACATGCTGGTTATTTATATTTTTGAACTGGCTTGTTATGTTGCTTACTTTTTCTTTAAATTTTTTTTTTGGTAGATTTGAAAGAGCTACTAATAATTCATAGCTATGATAGCATCCAAGCATTGAACCGGACAGTCAATAAGCACAAGAGAGAGCATGACCTTGTAATTTCAGTGAGTTCCCATAAACTTCTCCTCTCATTTTTACCAGAATTGGTTCTCTTCTTAAATTAGTTTGATTCTTAAATTTCTATAGTATTGTATTAGCATTTATTTTCACCAAAAGAAAGCATGACCTTTTATGTGAAATGTACTAGTAGGACTTCAAATAAGTTATATGCATCAAAATAAACATAAGATTATCTTATATCATTCATCTTTGATATATTAAATGAGTAAACAATTATTAATGTTAGATAAATAAGACATAGTAATTTCTATAATAGTTTATATCCTCTAATTCTATTTATAGACAAAAAAATCAGAAATATCGTGTGAACATAAATTTGTCACAGCATCTCAAAAGGCAGAAGAAAGTTCTGCTGTAGATGCACTCTGCAATTTGAATTTATCATGTAGGGAAGAACAAGGCTGAGTTTTGTGAACCAAAGGTTACCTTGTTTTTGAGGAGTATGTTCCAGGAGTATGAACTTAATTTTTTACAGTAAATTTCTCGTGCAAGCAAAGTGAAAAAAATCATGAAGCTAGTTGTGAATGCTTTATTTTGGAAAATTTTAACATGGTTGCAGGTAACAGAGTTTGATTATAAAGGTTCCATAATAAATTTGTAGCTTTCTGTTTAATTCCTGAATTTTTTTTCCATTCATGCAAAGTTGACAAGAGAGCTGAGAGTTGGTATTCTGAGACGAGTTTTACTATCTTGATGAGGAAACCCTGACATTTCTCCTTCTCCTGTGAGAACAGATTAAATAGACAAGAGTTGAAATGAAAAATTCCCTAGGAGATGATCCATATCACACATGTATGAAACTTGTGTCTGTAACATAATTCTAGATGATTACGAAGCTTTGTGGAAGCTTATAGGTCTATCATAAAATCATCTCCGATAAGTCTGGCATAGCAGTTTAGTCAACAGAGAATGCTTAAAATTTTTATACTATCTTTTTGAAGCATAAGAAGATTTTTACTATCATTGATGTAGAGATTGTGAAGTTCTATTTATGTAGAGAGTGGAAATGGTGTAAGCATTAAGACACTCTCTTCTTTACCAATATAGAGCCAGAAAGGCAAGAAAGATGAAGCTTTACTTTGGCCCTGCTTGGTTACCCTAATTGGATAGAGTGAGAGATAAAGAGAGCAAAAAGGGGAGAATAATTGGGTTTGTTGTGCATGTAATGAAATATGAAATTCGGGTGATAAAATATTATGAGTAAATCTACAATCTCCATTTGAAGGGTAAACTCTTAAAATGTCAAAATATAAGACGTGGAAATGAGTCTTGTCGTCATGTATAACTATCATTATCTTGATTCGCTTGTTGATGCTGGAAATTATTATGTTTTCATGCTCAGTTTTAGCAATAGTTATTATTTTGCTAACAATTGCCTATGCATCTTGTGTGTTAACTGTTCATTCATCAGATCACATAGATTTGCATATTATTTCATAAAACATCTTTTTTGAAATCGTATTTAGATCATTTATATAGTTTAATACCTAGTGTATTACATGTTTTCCATTTAGTAGTCTAAGAGAGCCAATATTCCTGATACAGTGTCCTGCATTAGTAGACTCTTGCCATTTTGAGATAAATGAAAAAATGCTACGTTGCGATCTCTCTTTCGAATTAGTTCTCACCAAGGCATCATGCCCATCCATTATTTGCAAATATGGTGAACTGACTTTTAGAAACCGTTTTAAATTAACTTGTTAATTTGAGGTTGAAGCTCTTGATTTTACGTTGCATCTAACCATTATTTTAAAAACTGGTTTGAGCGCCTTGTTAGGTGTCTGTGCAAGCCTAAGCGGTACTTAGGCCGGCCACTCAAGTCCTGAGATTACCTAAACATTCATGAACCGCTTAATGGGCTACACTTCATCAAAAAGGGGTATTATCTGCTTAAGCATAGTAATGGGTGAAAATAATATGTTGGGTCAAAATAGATCGAATCAAACCTCGATATCCGAATCCATCTCAGATAAATAGTGAGAATAAGATTTTTGAATCTTCATAAAATCCTTTCTGCGTCTCCTCTTCATCTTTCTCTCCACTAGAGCTGTACTCACACCTCTAAACACAGCAGAAACAATCATCTCATTAGAATATTGTGCTAAAAAACATGCCTACTTGTAGCTTAACTGCGTAAGTGTCCTTCTAGGTGCCTAGGCTCTGTGCGCTAGGTCCTGCGCACATAAGCGTCCAATACTTTCCAAAACACTGCTAGGAGCATGCTAAACTTGCTTGCTTGAAAAGAGGGTGCATAACGTCTGAAATGCTTATTACTAGTATGGATATTTAGTAGAGTTTATTATCTTTCTCAATATACCCAATGAGTATGCTCTAGATATTCCAAACTATACCGTAATGCACTTGCAGCTTTATTCATTTAGCATTTAATTATTTATATCTAATGCCTTAGATTTTGCTGCACGAGTATGATTCCATCTAGATCTTTAACTTGTATCTTGTCTCGTAGATGAATCCTAGATGACAACACTGGTCATTTTTCCTTATCATCTAAACTCTTTGCTGGTGTAGGGAAGTGTAGATGTTTGCTCATTGGTTTCATGAGCTCAAGGGCTTATTATAGCATGTAATGCGATTAGGGTTTATTAGAATCTTTTTTTTTTTGGTAGAATTTTATTTGATTTCATGTAATCTTTTATTTTAGTTAGGATTCTTTAGGATTTGATTTTGAAATCTCTTTCTATTTTAGTTAGGATTTTATTTAATTGTATCTTTTAGTTTTGTTAGGTTATGATTTGATTATGATTTTTATTTACTTTTTTAAGTGTTTAGTTGCTTTCTTTTCCTAAAAATAAGAGATGTAATCCTTCATGGAATAGACATTGATGAATAACAAAATTTGAGTTTGAGAATTCTTTCTTGAGGATGTGAAGTGTTTTTTGACATGTGATTTGCCTTTTGTTTAGGGTGTGAAGCTCCTAAGTGTGAGGCCTAGTTATTTATCTAAATTTGTCCATTTTTAATCCTAGCCATCCAATCTCAACCACAAACGTACAAAAGAAAAAACTGTTGTTCACAGATGAACAGTGTCAGCCGATGAATTATCGCCTCTAGATCGAAGCCTTCACACCGCTCCCCATCAAGTAGATAGCTAAAAATGTAGATGTATGTAGGCACAATTAGACCACTTGGCTGGTGTAGGGAGGTGTAGATGGGTGCTCATTGGTTTCATGAGCTTAAACCCTTATAGTGGATAGCTAAACATGTAGCTGTATGTAGGCACAATTAGACCACTTGGTTGGATTTAGTGGCCAATCCCGACCTGAAGTAGATTTCTTAGTATGTTTTGGGAACCAATCTTACTTGTCAACCTGAACTTAACTCATTTGTAAAATTACTTTTTGGGCTAAGGTCAGATTGAATAAGACATGGTTGATAGGTTGGATTGAGTTGACTCAGAAAAACATGCAAGTTATACAAGTTCTTGAAATGTTCATTTAAAGAATGAAGTATGCAGAGCTTAGAAAAGCAATTACATTAATTTGAAATGAAAGATATGTTACAATTCTTTTGAAGTATTTTGTAAAACTTCTTAGCCCCCTGGAGTAGTGTTTTAAAAATCAGCCTATTTTATCGATATATCGCTGATATAGAGGGTTTTGACTACTGCTGATACGATTTCTGAGAAATTAAACATGCTATTGTTTTTCACCGATTTCCTCTGATATATTTGTGAAAATCCGATTAATCGGCCGCTTTGTATAAGGGGCTAAATTGGCCAATTTTGTTAAAACAAAATCCCAATGACTAGTTGGATTTTGGGTCTCAAAACCCATATTTTTCATACCCGAATCCGATACTTGCTAAATAAAATCAAAGCCACCAATCCCACTCGCTGTTTCCCATCGCGTTTAGAGTAACCAGCTCGAATTTCTCTCCGCCTCCTTTGCTCTTCCCCCAAATTTAATCGCTCGATAATTCTGAGTCCTCTCTTGAAGGTGTTTTTTGTAGTATGTTTACATTTCATTAAGTTTGCTTAGAATACATTTTATCTAATATGACACTCCGATTTTTACTACTTATCCTCGATATATTCCCGATAACTGCAATCCCATATGAATTTTGGCCATTTGATATTTCCGATAACCGATGTTTGAAACCTTGCTCTAGAGAACTATTTACGACTTCTCAGATTCAAATATTCATCAGCATTTGTAACACCTTAGTACTTCAAAGCACTGTGAACAACTTATGGATTCAAATATTCGTCTTTAAAGGATATGAATTTGTTCATTGAACTCGGTAAGATCTGCATAAAAATGATGTCATGATCAAATGATTCTGCATAACTTGGAACTAATTTAATGTGATAAATTGTATGAACATAACTAATATTAGATATGTTTATCCTGAAATTTGAATGGTGTTTATTATAGTTCTTCAACTGTTTTTTAGATATCCTAAGTAAACAGCAAAAAAGGTACTCCAACAATTTATTTCTCCTGGATTTTCCTCTGAGTCTGTATTGGTTTATAGGATATATATATA
>JBAKGM010004792.1:0-12437 GCA_037177215.1 Asparagus racemosus | reverse complement strand
CCATAGAGTAGTCGACTACTAAGGTGAACACCGCTTTCTGTCAATTACAGTGTAGTCGACTACTACTGTTCATTAGTTGACTACTAAGCCCCCAGTCAGAAAACTGTCTTTCTGTCGCCCGCAGTGTAGTCGACTACTAAGACCTTGTAGTCGACTACTCTGCACAGAAATTGTCCGTACATGTTCCGTTCCGTGTTCCGTGAATATTCCGTGCATGTTCTTCATCAACCATATGTGAATTACTCTTGTGCTATCCTGCAGATAGTCTTGCTATCCGTCCTTTCTTGCTATCCGTCCTTTCTTCCTCTCTTCAGAATGTTGGAAGATGTTGGTAGACTGGCGCTCAATCTCTTATTCGTTATCGTAGAAAACGAGAGAGAGAAGATGAAATTATTATTCTCACAAAGGTTAATTGCGGATAGATCTTCTGTACTGTCACCCAATAGTTCTTTTGTGCAGATACCCCACTCCACAATTTGCTCAAGCGCAGATAGACCCCCTTAGTAAACTATTTTTACTCTTATTTTGAGTCAAAAAAAGTTCACTCAGCGAGTTCATCCAAACCAATAGAACTACATGGGCCCATCTGCAATAGGGCTGGAATAAAGGATCTATCTTTCACAAACACTAACCTCTCTTCCATAGATATTTGGAGGGTTCTTACAAAGTGAATATGGATATTGATTCAAGTACCCAAATACTATATAATAGCTTAACAACTAATAAGATCTAACAATTTCTTTGCATCTTTATTGGCGATTCTCTTATTTCTTTAATTTCCTGGTTAGGAGAACATGGTCTCATGTCAACTGTGATGTTGAGAGATTACTCCGTGCATATCAAGGAGTCTAAATGCTAAATAGTTTTTAGGAATAATCAAAGTGATAACCCCTGTACCACAGAGGTGATAATTAAAATGCAAAAGAATAAACATACGCTTAAGGTTAATTGCGGATAAACCCCTTGTAGTATCTCCAGTTTGAGCTTTCTACTCCTTCAGTTTTATATTTACAGATAGACTATTTGAGTAATTTTTTTTATTAATTTACCCTCTGAAAAGGAGATTTTTTATTTTTTCTTCTTTATTTTTTATTTTTTGTGGTTGACAAGGAAAAGAAGGTTCATGAGCAGTGATGAGGAACAGAAGCTTAGCTTATCAAAGAGTATACTGATAAATGGGATCAGTTTGACAACTTAAAAACTATATTATTAGTTTTTGACCGCTTATACTTAGCTTGAATTAGGCTAAACTAATTTCGATGTGAATTAATTTTGAGTTGAACGTTTTTTACTAACTTTCAATTACCAAAACTAGTCTAGTGGTTGAGAAGAAAGAAGGAGAGGGTTGACGTAAGGGGAGGTGGGAGTGGAGAAGTAGGGGTGGGCGTGGGCCAGGCAGGTTCGCGTTCATAATCCAGCCCGCCGGGTTCAAGGCCGCGCCGGGTCTGACCCGGGCCCGCCTGGGTCAGAGTGGGCCGTGCTCATTTCTTTGATCCCAGGCCTGGGACTGGACCCGGTCCGGCTCATGACCCGCCTAGAGGTGGGTTGGGTCGAGCCCGGCCCCCCGGTGAATTTTTTATTTTTTCTTTTTTTAATTTATAAACTATAATAATTTTATATTTATATCTATTAATTATATTTAAATTGTTTCTTTTCTATTTTACTCTTTGTTTAAAATAATATATATATATATATATACACACACACACACTCTCTCTCTCTCTCTCACGCACATACAATGACACACATTGTCATTGTATAAAGATAAGACATCACAAACACAAAAATATATGTAGTTTGGACTTCGATAGAAGACCTACATCCACTGGAATTTAATAACTTTCCTTTAGTTTTAAATTTAAATTACAAATATAAAAGACAAAAAGAAAAAATGTTAACCATTAATATTTAAGGAGCCGAATTCCTCCAAATTATATTCATCAAATTCTTCAAGAAAAGGTCTTGTTTGCTGTCCTTGTGACTGTTCTTCTGCATCGAGCCAGTCCTTTAAGTACACACACATTTCCACGTGTGCTACTGTAAGTTGTGTTCTCCATTCGGAAACGACTCTCCCGCTTGCTGAAAAGGCACTTTCTGATGCGATCATGGAAAAAGAGGGAGTTAATATATCTCTAGTCACAGTAAATAGGACAGGATAGTTGTGAGCTTCTTTCTTCCAATAGTCAAGCACATTAAAAACACTCCCATCGGCTCTATACAACTGTAGGTAGTACTGCGCTTTCTAAATATATTCGGAATTCAGTCAAACATGCATTTGAGACTTGTTTTTATTTCGATTTGCTCACCATTTTCTAAATACATTCGGACTTAATTCTTATATGTTGTTATTTATATAATTGTATTTTGGAAAACAAATTTAAAAATTAAATATCTGGGTCGGGTCAGGCTGGGCCGGGTCAGGTAGAAGGTGGGTCAGGTCAAGTTCTCTCGTCCCTGATCTGGCGTTGGACTCAGCCCGACCCGTGACCCATGTATATCACGGGCCGGATCATGACTCACGGCGGGCTGGGCCTGATCAGCCTGCGGGTCGACCTGGCCCGTGCCCAACCCTATGGAGAAGTGAGTTGACATCTTTTTTTCCCCTTTCCCACCACATTTATACAGCCAACCTAACTAGTTCTATTTCATATTTAGGAGGGCTCTACTTTTTTTCCTGGCCTAATTATTGGATAAAAATGAGCCCATGGAAAACTAGTTTACATCAAAAACTAGTTTACAACCTGTTTGGTTATTTTCCTAGGAATATAGGAAAAGGAATCTATGAAGTAGAAAAGGTTTTTATTGTTTGAAAATAGTTTCAATAAAAGTTGTTTGATTTTCAACCTTGAATCCGAGCTTATAGCTCGGAAATGTTTTCAAGGAAGTCTGCCCATTTTAAGGAAAACTAAAGAGTAGTTTTCTACTAATTTGGTCTTGTCCAAACAAAAAAAAAAATTCTTTTTTTAAGGAAAAGTATGTGGCACATGGTGGTGTCAGATAACTTTCCAATTCTTCCACGCGTTTTCTATGTTTTTGAGCTATCCAAACCGGCCCTTAGTACTGAAATGTGGGATCAAACATATCTCAAGTAAAACTGGCTCATTTCAGTTGGTTGAACAGTCTAATAGTCTTCTTCAGCAGTGGATTTGTTATTAGCTTTTTAAATACATATAAATCTTTTCTTAGATGTTTCTGAAGTATTTGTTTTCTTCTTGATAACATTCGCAATGCTTGTTCAAAGAGAGATGAAGTTAAAAGAAGTGGCAGATTCTACTTGAGTGCCTTGCGCATGAAGCGTCAAAATGTACATTTCTATAACCTGTCATGCATATTCACACATAATAATATTCCCAGATGTTTGAAAAGTTTATAAATCCTTTATCTTTATGTCAGGTTAATTTACTGGTTTGTATTTAGTAATTTTCGGATAGCCTCGTAGAAATACTATAAACAAGTGGCCTTTTCTATAAAAAAAGTACTCAATACATGCTTTACTACTTCATCTTTTAGCTATTAAATGTACTCAATTCGCAGGCGAACGGGTTGTTTTGCATTTTCATCTGTGAAGTTTCATCGTTATAGTTTCCTCCGGATCTGTACTGTACACATACACATGAAGTATTAGGAAACTGAGTCTGTGTTAGTTATTTACTGACATAATAATTAACAGAGTTTTCTGTACGTCAATATTGCCTACAAAATAAGAAGGTGGAGGAAAAGGAGAAGGATAATGAGATCAAATAAAATTCTAACTCTTATATATTTTCAATCAAACATATTACTCTGGTTGTAATTGTATATGGCTAAGAAAATAAAAAGAAAAAATATCAAGTTATCTGAAAAAATATCAAGTTATCTTTGTCAAAATGAGTGATAAATTCATTAGGAAGTGTGGATGTGTTGATCAACTGATAAATAGTGCGAGATCTCGGTTTCAATTCCTGTACCTGATCACAGAAATGTCAGATTATTTGGTTGGGTAACATTGAGCCAGGACCCTTCCACCTTCTCTCGCTCTTCATCTGAAATCTCAACCAGTGCTGCCTCATCCTTAAACAACCTCAGCCCACTCCTCGAGAACAACGTCATACGTATGGCCGCCTCATCTCCGACCCCTCATTATGTCTAAACACGACCGCCCTCTCAAAACACCTAGCTTGGTCAACTTCAATCATATACGTATTTCCTCAAAATACTGCATCTACAATATGAAGAATTTGAAATATATTTAAAGTGAAACTTGATGATTTCATTCACTGTCAAAGAGTCAATATATATAGAGTTACTTTGTTTGAGTTGAAGATCCGAAATTGTACAACATCATATCGTATAGTTACATACAGCATTTAACAGAGTTGGTTTAAATCAAAGACTTCTATCAAGTAGGAGATTTGGTCTTGTTATACCTAACTAATCTGAATCAATTTTCTCATCAAATCTGGAAGATTTGATACACCCCCTGTTGGGCATAGAGACACGCCCGCACACTGCGGAAATGATATCAACTGAGAGAAGGGCCTGATTATATTCACGAAGGAAATATAATCGCCGACGGGGATTAGCCCACGAAGGAGATAATCGCCGGAGTGGGTGAAATCGACCAAGCAAAGTCACGCACGGATAACACCAACGGGGATTAACTCACGAAGGAGATAATCGCCGGAGTGGGTGAAATCGACCAAGTGAAGTCACGCACTTACCCTGAGATTAAGACCAAGCTTAATCTTGAGGGTGAATCTGATAACCTACAAACAATAGCCAATACACAATAAATAGCAAAGACACGAGATTTACATGGTTTGGCAAACTTGCCTACGTCTACGGGAGGGGTGAGGGGAGATTCAACTATGAATAAGAACACCGACGACTTGTACAATCCACAAGCTCGTCTGAAAGAAAAATAAAAGCTTTGATTTTTACCCAAGAGATTTTTACCCAAGAGAAATTGACCTCTCTCTTGTAGAATCTCTCCAAGGATTTTTCTCCCTTTTTCTCTCTCTTTTCTCTCCTTTTTATCTCTCTTCTCTCCCTCTACAAATCCTAGGTATAAGTCCCTATTTATAGGAATTAATTTAGAACAATTTGCTAACCTAGCCGACGTGGGACTAAATAAATTACTTTTTCTTTTTGGTTTTTTTTGAAACTTGCTACAGGAACTCGGGTTCATGTAGCCGTTCACAGCACAGAATTACATGAATCTAAATGATGTAGGATACGATGTTTTGTGTTGGAAATGAATTGCATCAGTTTGATATACGATTTTACTGAAGTAGATCGGAAGACTTTTGGTATCCATTTTTGAAGTCTAGAATGTTAGGTCATAACCTACTGATGTCAGTATTAGGCTAGTTTGAGTTCGAATTGTGTTTGCCACTTGTTCTGTTTTTCGAGTCTTTTGTCCAAACGACATTTAAGCTTATGTTGTATTGGTGTTCTGAATCAAATGCCCTTGCCTCTCTGTTCTTATGATCAGACAGATCCACGTTTGTGTCTTTAGGAATTTATCATAGTTGAATTGCTGCCCAAGCATCTGCATTGTGGGGCACAATTCGCAGCAGATAGAGTTTACTGTTTGTGAAATGAGACAGCTCATGTGACTGAGAAGACTCTAACAACACCTCATAAGAATACTTGCTCTCAAGTTACTAATGTTTATAGAAAATATATTGACGTAAATATATTGACTTTAAGAAAAATTCATTTGGCAAAGAATATTTTACATGACACCTCAAGTTACCAAGTTTTTACACAAAAGAAAAAAAGAAAAAAGAAGTACTCCAAATCTATGACCTCATTACTAGCTTTAACTAGTATTGCTTGCAGGAGGTGATGAACTGTGATCTAATCGGATTTGCATCTGAAAAATTCATGTCTAATTGTCATATGAGGTGCTGAGTTTATTCGTAACAGATCTGTTGATTGCTTTTCTTTTTAATATTCTCTGAACTGCAACTGCCACGTAGGGATAATAAACAGGTAATATATACTATGTGTACCTTCCTTATCAAACCTGAAGAATATCATTTACGAAGTACTACTACTTTTGCTCCTTATTACTTCTAGGAAACGGGTTCCAACTTCCAAATGACCCTTCATGTAACTTATGCGGCGAATGCAGTAACTACCAAAGAGATCACTTTCTTTTGGATGGCCACCGACTCATAAGCATAAATGTACCCGATTTAAGATCTCTTTCCCAACCATTTATTGACTACAAAATGAATGATTTTCTTACCTTTTCTTTACCGAGTTCAGCTATCATTAAGCAAATTATTGTTATACGGAACTTTTCCATGCATCTCTGCATACAGTGACAAACATTAGCTTCTTGTGAGGCTGTTCTCTTATTCTTGGGACTTAAAATGACATAACGTGCCTTCATTGCTACTCCCCTCAAATTCAAGTTATGAACTCTAAAGTTCTAATTATTAATCTTCTTAGTTTTCTTCGGATGAGTGTGTTTTTTTCCTATTATATTTTGATTAGAAGTTGTATGAGTCTTTTAACTGCCACCTTTGCAGTGATCGCCCTTTCTTTTAGAAAATCCAACCCGACCCTCCCATCCCACCCCCGCGCCCCACACACACACACACAAGGAAAACCCTTTGCACGCACACACAGACACACATCCCCCTTTTATGTTTTCTTTCCGATTATTTTCTAACCCGAACGTTTTTTTTGATGTTTGATCACAACTTGCCTGAGTTTATCTTGACCTGCCACCTCTAAAATGGTTGCAAATTTCCCCCATATAATAATTGTTGTTCGTATTAATTATTGTTGTCCTTATGGAAGCACATTAGTTATCTAAAGAGTTATGGTATGTTTTTTCATATAATTATGGCTATTAACTTGTTGATACGTGTTTTGCACAGCCATCTCCATTATGCTTTTACAATATTCTTCTTTGCTTCCTTTCATAGTGCCCAGTTAAGATAAATAGGGAGCCCGTGCAGCTGAAAATCTTACCTATTTCCTTAAATTATAAACTGTTCATAGCAATCTTCTTTTACCATGATATGCGTCCTGCTTTAACTCGTTGGTCTCCTCAACCCACATCCTCTTTATCTAATTCATCTACATTTGTTTGAGATATCGTTCTACTTTGTCTCCTTTGCACAGGTTGCATGTGTAGAGCAAATAGAAGAGACAAAAGATCATTTTTATCTAAATCTAAACCTTTCTTAAATAGAAATTAGGAGGATATTATAAAATAGGTATGAGATAAAATCAATCTAATCAAATCTCACATTATCTCAACAATATCTCATAATATCAACTGAACCTACTAATATAAATTACCAATAATATCTAACACTCTGCCTCTAGCAGAAGCATATATACTATATATGCACAGCTCGTTATAAATGGGAACAAAACAACTAGTTGCAAGAACTTCAGTAATTTCATCTTTTTTTGGAATACTTGAAGAGCAATCAAAATATTATAGTCTCAACCAATAGAAATTCTAGGCAGATAAGTCAGTAGAAACCCTAGGTGTATGCCAGTAGAAGAAATTCTAGGCGGGTTAGCCAGTAGAAATTCTATGTGGGTAAACCAGTAAAAATCCTAGATGGTTGAGCCAGTAGAAACCATAGGCGGGTCAGCCAAGAGAGAGTAACTCTGAGCGAGTCAGCCAATAGATAGAAACTCTGGTCGGATCAACTAGTAGAAGCAACGTCAGAATCAACTACATACTTTTGCATCCAACCATCGGAAGATGATGAAGAGCGATACTATTCTAGATAAACAGTACACGTGGGTTACTACTGTTTACCATTGAATAGTGCTCTGTTGAACAGTGCTATTTTTCCTTTTGAGCTTAGGCTTTCTTTTAAGGGTAGGGCTTTTTTATTGATGTTCAACAAAGAGTTAGTAAACAAATGATGTAGAAATCAAAGTTGTCGAAGATGTTGTCATGGTTGCCAAGGGGAGCATGAAGGCCATGCAAAACCCCCTCTACCGCTTTGAGATCTAAAAAAAGGGGAGAAATTGTTTGGATCGAGTTGGCTCTGATATCATGTAGAGAAAATAGGAAAGACAAAAAATCATTATTCATCTAACCCTAAACCTCTCTTAAATAGAAATTAGGAAGATATTAAAAGATAGACATGAGATAAATCTCACAATATCTCAACAATATCTTATAATATCTACTAAACATACTAGTACCAAATTATCAATTGTATCTAACAGCATGTTTGCCCATCTTTCTTCTTCTTCTTCTTCTTTTTTATTTTAATTCTATCATATTTCCTCTTTGGCAGTCCACCCTTACTCGTTAGCCTGCATATTCTCAGTGATTAAAGGACCAGATACTGTATGGCTAAAACAGATACTGCATTACTCGTTAGCTTGCATATTCTCAATGACCAAAGGACCAGATTTGTATTGCTAAAACAGATATAACATAATATATATATCTATACAGGGGGATTAGAAATTCCCAGAAGAGAAAGAGGAATAGTAAATACAAATCAGTGCATCATGCATTGACTGGATTCAGAAACATGCCCAGGTAATTCACTCAGGCCAGAAAGGAACAAACCAGCACAGACTAGAAGTGGAAACCAAAGCCGTAGGAGCCCCTAAAATAACAATGACGTAGGTTTGGTTCATACACCATCTTCCGGTTCCCATCGTGGAGTAACTGTTGTTATTTGATTCTAAATTCAAATTTTGCAAGACCCATTGTACAAATGGATGGTATTAGCTTAGTCTGTACTGTTTAAAACGGTATGCCAAACATAATCCATGTATTTCATAACCATTCCACGTCAGAGCAGCATCTCTGTCTAAACCATATACAATGTATGGCGTTACTTAAGATGGCCATGAGGAATAGTGTTGTCGCAAAACTCTTACTAATAAAGGTCGCTGGTGCAAGAGATGTTGGGTGAAATGGAGCAAAGTTGGGAATGTTGTCAGCAGGGTAGCTATGAGCAATGTTTGAAAAAGGTTTTTTGAAACTCGCTTCACAACTTATTGAAGGGTAAACGTTTTGAAACTCAAGAATGAAACTATTTATCCCTTGAAGCTTATACCTCATCGCTTAAAGCATAATTGAAGTGTGCGCTTCGCGTTTCATAAAGCACTTTTACTTTGAAGCACTCGCTTAAGACTAGATAGTAGGACATAAAAGGATCTTTGACTAACATTAAAATGCTCCTATATATTTTCAATATGACTATTTGACTGTAAATAAAATATGTATGTTATGCATGTAGTTTAGTTTATTATGATTCATTTCTATACTTCACATATTTAATTCTTATTTACTAATCAAAACATGAATGCATATACTTGTAATTGTTACACCACTATATATTATATGTTCATAGTTGTTACAAATTTAAAATTAGAATATGTAAACTCATGAAGCTTATGTTCACGCTTTGAAGCTTACGCCTCGCTTCATCAAAGGGTCTAGCGCTTCGCCTTGCGCTTTTACTTTTTAAAACACTGGCTATGAGTGAGTATTTTTTATTGTTTGCATCAAAATACTAGCATATGGTTGACCCTTAGGGCCTATTTGGCAAACCTATACAAATCAGGCCAGCCCACCTTTATTTTTTTAACCATGCCAGAATTGAACCAGGTAGGGGTGGTTCAATTGGAACTCTGTTAAAATGCTCAAAAATGAACTAATAAGAGTTGGGCCAGCTCTGGCCTCACTTTTCCCAAATAGAAAACAACACTAAAACTAGACCAGGTTTGAACTTGGCCTAGTTTTAGTAGTTTGCCAAAGAGAGCCTTATCCTTGAAGTATCAAATTATTGACGGCAAGATGGACAAAATGTATTATTGATGTTAAAAACTCATTCTGAGCTTTGTTTCTATGTGAAAAAAAAAACATATAGATCATTGAAATGAACAATTCTATGTGGATAAATATTAGTTAACTATTACTAAAGTTAAGGTTGATGTTAATCTATTATATCAGGGTGCCTGAGTGAGAAAACGAATCCACCAAAATCTCTGCAACCTTGAAACTCCAGGTTTCAGAAGATTCCATGAAATGGCATGCTTTGAGTTTTCAAATTTAGTTTACTTTGGAACTTAGCGAAAGAAACTTGTGAAGTTTTTGAGTACGTATGAATAAAAATATGAAAATTGTGGTTTCACAGACTTGGTATAAACATATTAAAACCTTTAAATTCTTCAAAATGGCTCTCCTGTTTCAATAAAAACAAGGTTTTAGAGGGGGTTTCCATGGGATTGTGTGAGGTCTCTCATACCAGACATCATATGTATCCTTGTAAGTTTTATAGTTTTTAAGATCTCTTGAAACTTGGGTCTTAGTATTGTTTTATCCAATCAACAACTGTCTAATTGAAAAGCCTAGGTTACATGGCGTTTCTTGGTTTCAACTTGGGTCCCATGTAGCCAAATAACACCTTACCCAAATCTGTACATGAACTCATATTCTCAAGGAATTAGTTAAGGGCAAATTTCTTTTTTTTTTTTATATTTAATATGGGAATCGAACCCGAGATATTGGGAGTCATATTGGGACCTCCCAACCATCTAGGTCTTCCGCGGTTCTCCACAAATTTCTAGTTTAACAGCCTGAATTTCTTTTAAGATAAATACATATTTAACCTTTCCCCTAGAGTACTTGTTTAACTTGGCGTGATATGAAGCTTGTTTTCATAAATCTTCTTATATCTTATCAAACTTGATTCTCTTTTTAATGTACAATAAGCACAAATAGATGAATTGATCCATGATTATTCAGTCCAATGATATTTTTTTACAATGTTTGATGAAGTTTATTTTTTTATGTTGATCTATACAAGGTTTTATTTTTTGTCGTCTTCTTTCTTCCTTATTGATTCTATCTGATTGTTGACCTTTCCTTTTTGCAGTCATTCGTTCTGTTCTGGACATATCCTTTGCAAAGTTTGACATAAAATTTTCCTCATGAATTTATTATAACCACTGTGCTGTGTGTTTATGCTATACCTGATTGCCTAGATTAGGATCACAAGTGCATAAGCAGTAGGTCTTTTCAGTTTAGAATGAACGTAATAACGGACTTAATGGTCACTGATAATGGTTATCAATATCATCAACATAAACAATCTTGTACAGGCACTATTATGCACTTAACATGATCCTAATGCTCTACCTGAACATTTGTGAAGTTGACTATTTTAGTCATTATAAAAAACAGAAGAGAATATATATAACAATATTTTTCTAGGTTATTTTGTGTAGAAGGCAATGATTTAGGCATAGGAGATGCTGCAGAAAAAATTCTCCAGGGCAGCATAAAATTGGAGGAACTGTCAAAGAACAATTCCAAGTCTGATAAGGAATACAAACTCCCCAAATCTGTTAAGAAAAAGGCATTTGAACTCTGATATTTAGTCCCAATTTTTAATTTGTTGAATCTGAATTATGGCAGCTTTAAGGCATCTGATTGTTTGGAATTGCATTAGTAGCCTCACAAAATCTTTTATCTGTGATAGGCATCCCACTGCCATTGGAACCAACTGTTTTTGTGAGTGCGCATGTAGAATGACTTCATAAGTACGCATTGCCTTTGCGTGAAACTAAATCTCGTGGGCTTGGTTGAAATTTCAAATATTCACAAAATATTCTAGCTTTAGTGCTTCTCATGTAGAAAGTTGATACGAAGATGTGATACTACGGTAGGGGTGCAAAACGGTATATCCGGACCGACCACAACTGTATCCATTTACAAAGCGGATACGGTAGGAAAAAATTGAAACCGGTCAGATATGGTTTCGGATACGGTTATGATTTTGATTTTTTATCCGGAAAAGGTTTCGGATACTGATATCGGGTCAAAATTGCAGATACGGTTCGGATATCCAGATATTTAAAATGTACTAAAAAAATAAGATAAAAAAACTAAGTTTCTAATACTTATATTGGGTCGGGTCTATGACATATATTGGATTCACGATCTCAAACTTTAGTCTCTTTCCTAGGCGTTGTTCCTCCAAGCTCTGCCTCCGACTCCAAGCTCCGCCTCCAAGCTCCAACTCTGGCTCCGCCTCATCTCTATTCGGCTGTTCAAGAAGTCTGCCTCGTCCTCTTCTTCATTGACGACCATCGACACAGACCTTCTCTTCTTCTCTGAAGACTCTCCTCGTCAATTTCGTATATCGTTAAGGTGAACTCAAAACCCTAATTTGTTGATGCCCTAACTATTTTGTTTGATAAAAGCCTTAATTTCTAGCCCTAAATTTCATTGAATAGATATTAGAATCATGTCTTCCAATCCATCAGTTCAAGCTTCTAAGGAAGAACCCACAATCAAATGCCCCGTTGAACTGGCTATTGAACGCACGGTAGAAGAGTCTTCTAATAAAACAGATGAAAAAACTGAGAAAAAGGGGAAAATTAACTTCTGATGTATGGTTAGACTTTGAGAAAATTGATAAAGTTGAAAAGAAAATTGTCGA
>JBAKGM010004771.1:0-12441 GCA_037177215.1 Asparagus racemosus | reverse complement strand
GCCTGTGCCCCCAGCCAGGCCAATGGCCTTCCCCTAGGAAGAGCCTCATCAGAGAAAGCTGCTGCAAAATAAAATGAAACGCAGTCAGCAAAAGAAGAAAAAGGCCAAGTGCCCAATGCAGGCGAGAACCTATGCTAGCGAGCTAAATGGGCGAATCTCGCCATTAATAGAAACACGACAGGGGATCACCCTCGCCTGACTAAGGCAGAGGGTCGCCTGAACAAGCAGACCTCGCCAGTTGACGAGATCTCGCCTGAACAAGCAGACCTTGCCAGTTGACGAGACCTCGCCTAAACAAGTGGACCTCGCCAGTTTGATGAGATCCCGCCTGAATAGGTGAGCCTCGCTAGAACACGAACGGGAGTCCATTCATCGTCTTCGATCAGTTACTCATACTTACCAGGAGGAGTCCGGCCAGGAGTGGCAGTGGGCGTGCTACCGGCAGCGGCGGAAGAAGAGGATGGCCTCTTCCCCTTCGACACAGTCTTCTTCTATCTGGAGGCCATGGCATTGAGTGGTAAGCTTCGAGTGGTTGTCGAAGAGAAACAGTGCTTTTTTTTCAGAGAGCAGTAGTCACCCAACGACGAGGACGGGAGCCTTATATAGGCGAGACTCGACAGTCGAGATTCGCCAGAGCAGATCTCGACGGTAGGGATCGCCCGCCAAATGAGCGGGCGAGATCAGATGGGTGTCAAAATTCATGGCCCAGATCGGGCGAGGCGACACTTGTCAGACCGCATTTAAGACGATCTGACGTGCTCACGTCGCTTCGGTCAGTGAGAAGGCACGTGGCTCACATCTTTCCGAGGCACGGGGCTCGCCTCACGGCCTCTAAGGTCGCCTAAAGCACAAGGCTCGCCTGAGACTTTAGCCCGCCTGAGACTCCAACTCGCCTGAGACTCTAGCTCGCCTGAGACTCCAGCACGCCTGATGCTCTAGCTCGCGTGAGACTCTAGCTCACCTGAGACTCAAGCTCGCTTGAAGCACAGGGCTCGCCCGGAGACTCTTAGGGGTCACCTGAAACTCTAGCTCGCCTGAAGATTGGGGGCTCGCCCAAATTAGAGCTCGCCCGCCGAGTATGGCTCGCCAGGAGTGCAAGCTCGCCAAATGGGTCGAGCTCGCCTAGAGGCGATACTAGCCCGTGTGAACTTCATCAAGCTCTCCCAAAGAGGTTCGACGCGCGTATGTCCATAAAGACACAACCAGGGTCATGCAAATATGAGCGAAGAGGGGAATTCATTATAGGACACGGGAGAACTACAAGAGGAACTGTGACAATACACTCGAACAAAGGTCACGGTCCCAAACAAAAAAGGAAGAAAAAAGGGGGGAACCTAGTCACTATCGGAATCCTCGCTCGTGGAGACCTAGGGGTCTTTCTTCAAAAGCCACTTCAGATGCCGAACGATCCTGCGAAGAGCGCGACATTTGAGGCTCCATGCATCCCTGTCGTGATTGAGCTCTCGCTGAGCCTCCGATTGGTTGCGAACAATCTTCTCAAGCATTTCCTTCTCAGCCAATAGAAGCTTGGTCAATCGACGGAGTATGCGCAGCTCGTCCGCCAGACAACCTTAAGCCTGGGTCAATTCTTGCTGGAGCCTTGCGATCTCGTCAGTTTGGCTAGAGGGCGCGAGAGCGGCCATGAGACGAAGAGAAGAAGACGAAGGGACAACTAAGTGGAAGGGGAAACCTACCACTATTTATAAGCCCCTTCAAGCTATTGATGGGACCAAACAAAGAGGCTAGGATCTAGCTTTAAGCACTGGTCAAAGCTCTGACTAGTCTAGACGGCACAAGTCAAGAGTGGGAGCAAGCCCGCTTGAACTTCGAGCTCACCAGCTAGGCAGTACATTCGAACAAAGTTATGACAAAAGTCATAACTACACTGACTCCGCCTGAGATAATCAATCCATAGGCGTGGGTCCTCTTTCATTCAAAGTGTTCCAGACTCCATTCAAGCTCAAATTGAGTCTGAAAACTTTGAAGGGGGTCTTGTAGGTAGTAAAAAAAATGCCCACCTCGCCTGAAGGAAGGCTCTCCTGCATGAGGCCTTCCCGTTCGCCTAAATGAACTCAGTGTCACCTGGGTAAGGGCTCGCCCGCACGAAGCCTCCTCGCTTGTCGAGTTCGCCAGCATGAGCTCAATGTTGCCTAGGGCGAGTTTGATAGCAAGCTCGCCTGAAGGCTAGAAGCTCGCCTGAATCAAGCCCGCCCATAAGCGCCAGCTCGCTTAGCTCGCGTGAGGACTTGGAACTTGCTTGCATGCTTTAAGCTCATCTACATAAAACAAGTTTGACAGCAAGCTCGCCTGAAGGCTAGAAGCTTGCCTGAATCAAGCCCGCCCATAAGCGCCAGCTCGCTTAACTCGTGTGAGGACTTGGAGCTCGCCTGCATGCTTGAAGCTCGCCTACATAAAATAAGTTTGACAGCAAGCTCGCCTGAAGGCTAGAAGCTCACCTGAATCAAGCCCGCCCATAAGCGCCAGCTCGCTTAACTCGCGTGAGGACTTGGAGCTCGCCTGCATGCTTGAAGCTCGCCTACATAAAGCAAGTTTGACTGCAAGCTCACCTAAACACCTCGCCCACGCCCTAAATACGATGACGGGGTCCGCCAGTTGACCCCGACAGTTCGTTAAAGCTCTCCTGTTCAATCACTAGCCTCGCCTGAACAATACAGGCGACCCCCCGCTTTGGGAAGTGGGTCTACCCGCTTTCCCTGCCCTGGGTAATGATGAGGCATGGCTCTCATTATCCCTAAGTGGTCATATCCCATAGGAGAGTATGGCTCTCCTCAACTAGGCATGGCCATATCTCACGAATCAAGGGGATGGCCATGCCTCTCCTGGCCTATTAATAAGATACCATCTCCACATGAGAGGGGGGCGTTTTGGGCTTTTGGGGACTTCAGCTTTGAGACGGCTTTTTCTGAAGGCTGGAAGTGAATAGGCATTGAGGCACCCAGCTACTTGGCATTTTAAGAATCTCAATCTGAACTCTCAGATTAGGAGAGTCTCTATCTCTTTACAAACCCTTGCATCGTAGCTATATCCAAGTGAGCTAGGCTTGGGTAGAGTCAAACTCAAGCACGTCGGAGCTTCTACTGGGTACTAAAGACCTCCAACCGCCACGTCGCTCGAATCGTCCAAGGGAAGTGAACTCGATTCGAGCATCGAGGGAGGCGTCCTATCGCTACCAACCAACCCACGTTAAAAACAAGAAGGGTCTTCCCTTCGCTTCTGTTGTAAAGAGCAATTCTTGATTTGTAAACAGACAACTTGACAAATACATATCCGAGAAGAGATTTTTAAGTGAAACACTCCCGCTGTCGCCGTACGTGAGAAGACTATGCGAGCGGCTAGGGGTGTCACCGGTGCAATTCGCTCCCAACGCCATTACCACCATAATGGCATTTCTAGTGATTTTCCACCGTGTGAGGGTGGAGCCTACTCTCCGACTATTCGGCAATCTCGTGAGGGTGAGGTCATCCAAGAAGGACGCCCACTTCTTTTTTGGGTATGCGGGTCATCGGTTTGTTGAGATCCTAGACTCGAATAAGGAGTGGAAGAATAAGTTCTTCTGGGTCTTTGGTGCCGACGCTATTCTGGAGTGTCACTCTTGGCCGGAGATCAACAAGGACGGCCTAAAGAACCTCCCTCTTTCCGCGGGCGAGAAGGTCAACTTGGAGAGGTTCCGCCAGTATGCGGGGTCTCATCGAGGTCGCAACCAGTTTGACAATGCGTCGCTGAGAGTGTCGAGGTCGTCGTTCGTCCGTCCCACTGAGGCGGACGTGGAAAGGGAGAAGGAGTTGCTGGAAGAGGCCTCGCCACAGGTCGGGGACGCCAAGAGCGGGGCGCCGGGCCTGACCAAAGCTGTAGGGGGACTACTTCCCCAGAAGAGGGCAAGAGGTCCGATGCTGTCGACCACAGAAGCACAACAACTTGAAGCAGGGATTGACTGGCTGGCGGTTATGCTGTAGGCGGAGGCTCCTCTTCCTTTGGCTGGCAAGCCGAAGAAGAAGAAGAAGGTGATTAAGGAGAAGTTGCCGACTCTGGAGGTGGCGGCCGAGAGAGCGGCCCCGGCCGAAGAGGTGGCCCCTAGCCAGGAAGAGGTCGTCCTAGTGGGAGCTCAAGTCACTAGGGACGAAGTTATAGAGGGGTCGTTTCTTGGTGGGGAATCACCCCCAGTGATTGTCGAGCTGGAAGCTCCTGCGACTGAGGAGGCTAGCCCAGCAAGTCGGGTCGCAGATGTCGCTCCTGTCAAACTAGGCAGGAGGGAGAGAGAGAAGCCTGCGGCCCTGGTGAGGTCATCGTCAAGGTCAGCTCTCATGAGTCGGCTTGCTAGCTTAGGGATCGAGGTCCCCTTTTGCCACAAAACAACTGAAGTCGGCCGATAGAGGGAAGCCTGCGGCCCTGGTGAGGTCATCGTCAAGGTCGGCTCTCGTGAGTTGGCTTGCTAGCTTAGGGATCGAGGTCCCCTTTCGCCACAAAACAACTGAAGTCGGCCGATAGAGGGAGATTCGAGCCCAGCTCATCGGTGACTTGGAGGAGGGGTATTCAGCCAGGGAAGAGCCCTTCCCTGAAGACAGGTTTGTCCCTGGCCATTTCCTCCACAAGGAGGATTTGATGTTCTTGTCGAGGTGGTCGCAGATCGTTACCACTGAACAATTTTCCCTGCCGAAGGACAAGGACCTTTTGCAGGAGAAGCCTTCAGTCAGCCTGCGACTAGCCTTGCTGAGTTATCAGACTCGGGGGGCCATGGTTCGGGAGGAGTTGTATTGGCGTCTTAACACTATGTTGGACGCAGCCGACAACTTGTCGTCTAGGCTCATCGCTGAGCAGGAGAGTCGGATTAAAGCTGAAGCGAAGGCGGCCGCCTTAGAAGCTGAGAGGGAAGGTTCCGACGTGAAATGGCGTGCGGAGTTTGAGGCTAAGCTGTCCCTTACCGCTACCCTCCAAACCCGCAACACCAAGCAGCCGGTGTCCCTGAGCAAACTAAGAGAGGAGGTCACCCAGCTCAAGAAGACGACCGAGGGGGCTGAGCGGGAGGTCACCGAGTGGAGGTCGTAGACCAAAAATTTAGAGAAGCAGTTTGAGATCGAGAGGCTTGAGAAGCAATCGGTCCAAGAAGAGCTCCAATCAGAGCGGTCCGTGCTCCAAAGCTCAAGGGCCGAGTTGGATGCGCTGAAGGTGGCGCACCAGGAGGCCTTGGCTGACGTCAGCTCGATGAAGGCTTGCCTCACGTGACGTCCGAGGAGGGTAAGAAAGAGGTGATCGAGTAATATAGGCATGGGCCCTTTGGTAAGGTCGAGTTGTCATTGGATGTCAAGGCTGGCTTCGACTACATGAAGGCCCATCCCCACGAGTGCTCTCTCAGCTACTTCCTTCACCTATCCTCCCCGTGTCCAAGGTTGCCTATCAGTTCTGGAGGACTTAGAGAGGAGGGGAGTAGGCGTGCGACTCGATGTCGAGGGGGAGGACGACGAGGAGGATGAGGATGGTGAAGAAGAGGACGACAATGAAGACGATGACGACGGCGGGGATGGAGAGGGTGGTGACGGCAGCAAAGACTAGGCCCCCCTTTTTTTGGTGTCGACACGACCTTTGTACACTTGTAATACATATTGTTTGTGAATGGAAAACAGAAGGGGATTTTAGCGTTCCTTGTCGAGTTTTGTTTTTGTGCTCTCTTCCTTCCTTTTGCAATGACTACGACCCTGATTTTGGGTTTGGCTATTACCCGCGAAGCAGGGGATGGGTCGTATCTAACACAACGCAGCGAAGTGGTGGATCGGCCGACACTAATAGTTTGGTCGATCTAGCCGACCTTTCATTTGGTTAATAGTCAAGCATAGGGGGGTTATGTTGGCCTTCCTCCTGTGCTATCACGGGAGTTAGGATGTTGTTCCAATACAGCTATCACATAGACTTGATTTAGGTGGGGGGCCTCATCGGGAAGAACGAGGCACTTCGCGGGTTTCCAACGCAGCGCTTCGAGTTTTTACTTCTTGAGGAGGTGCTTTGGATTTCACGCTTTGACTTTGGGCAATAGATATGGAAGCCCAAATGTTTGTGGGTTTGGTTATAAATAGGGGTGAACTTTCTTCAACTTTTCTATTGGAGAGTTGGGTAATTAGGGCTTCGAACTTTAAGCGCTCGTGAACCTTGTTGGGAGATGGTGGCGGAATGGTGGAGGCTTCCCCCGTGGGCCACCGTTTATGGGTGTTTCAAGCTGGGAGCACTATTGGGAGTCATCCTGATTCGTCGTCGAGGAGGAAAAATTATTCCCAAGGAAGGTATGTTTCTTTTGAGTACACGGGTTTCATGCTACATCTGCGTGAAATTGGGGGGAGCAACGCTTCTAGACACCTTTGGTAGCACTTCGCTACATTGGCGATGCTTCCCTCTAGGTTTTCATGCTGTCTTGGAACTCTTTCGTTAATTTCTGCGGTTCGACCTCTCAAAGGTGAAGGTCGGAGGTCGTAACAGAGGAGGAAAGCAACGAAGCAGTCGAAAATGAAGACGATGAAGATGTCGGCTTGCAGAACATGAGTTAGGACTTAGATTTTTATCTTTTTGACATTTTTACAGCAGTCGAGTCGACTTTTGCAAATGCTCTTGTAAAAGTACTTGTAAATGCGCTTTGCTTGAATTATTAATGAATAGTTATGTTTTGAAAGATACGACCAAAAACTTGGCTTTGTTTGCTCTTCTGTTACCTCGACTTGTAATCAACTCCGCTAGTCGGCCTGAGAAATGAGCTGACTTTTATGGATCGTAATTGACGAAGAACTCGAGATATTAGAAATCAATTCATAAAAATCAAGTCGTCTTAGCGGGACTTACAATTGACATTCGATAAATCTACATCAGTTCGGCCCTCTGTGATGCTACAATTACATAAAGAACAAAACTGATCCGACCTCCGTGAGGTTTACAATCAATCGGTGAAGTTAAATAAAACTTGCTCGACCACTGCGAGGCTTACAATCGTCATGCTAATTGATCATAACTAGGTCGACTTTTGTTGGGTCGTCAGCCACTATGGGGCCCACGGACGACATTGTTTGAACCGCGCCTTGGTGGTATCGGTTTTCTGACGTTGGCCCAAAAGGGTGTCGGCTTACAGGCCGGATATGCTCTTGCGTCGGCTTACGTGTGCGCGGCCACTCTGGAGAGGATGACCTCATAGGCTGGGTGCCTAGGACTTACGTGGCGCCTAGGTTTTACATTCGGCATTGCCGATCTCTGTTTTGAGGCAAAGAGCAAGCCTGAGTAGGCTCTCGCGGGAGTGGCGACTCCGCAGAGGAAGACCTCGTGGGTCGAATGCCTAGGTCTGTCGTCTTATAGGTTGGTAGTCCCGGACTCGCGACATACCTGGCGTCTTCTTCGGCATTACTGATCTCTGTTTTGAGGTAAAGAGCAAGCCTGAGTCGGCTCCCGCGGGAGCGGCGACTCTGCAGAGGACAACCTCATGGGTCGAATGTCTAGGTCTGTCATCTTATAGGCCGGTAGTCCCGGACTCGCGACATACCTAGCGTCTTCTTTAGTATTGCCGATCTCTTTTTTGGGGCAAAGAGCAAGCCTGAGTCAGCTCCCGTGGGAGCGGCGACTCTGCAGAGGATGACCTCGTGGGTCAAATACCTAGGTCTGTCATCTTATAGGCCGGTAGTCCCAGACTCGCGATATACCTGGCGTCTTCTTCGGCATTGTCGATCTCTGTTTTGAGGTAAAGAGCAAGCCTGAGTCGGCTCCCGTGGGAGCGGTGACTCCGCAGAGGATGACCTCGTGGGTCGAATGCCTAGGTCTATCGTCTTATAGGCCAGTAGTCCCGGACTCGCTACATAACTGGCGTCTTCTTTGATATTGCCGATCTCTGTTTTGAGGCAAAGAGCAAGCCTGAGTCGGCTCCCGTGGGAGCGGCGACTCCGCAGAGGACGACCTCGTGGGTCAAATGCCTAGGTCTGTCATCTTATAGGCCGGTAATCCCAGACTCGTGACATACCTGGCATCTTCTTCAGCATTACCGATCCGTGGTCATTGTGGCATCTTGGCAGGGGTTGGTGAGGAAGCGCAGGTGGGCCAACTTAGCGAGGTCGGATAGCTCGACTTTCACTCAGTGGGTGGGCTTCATTCCTTGCATCGAGTGAGCAAGATCCCCTATCGCAACTAAGTGAGAAGAGTTCTTTGACTAGGCTAAACGAGTGGGTTTTCTTGACTCGGCTAAATGAGAAGGGTTCCTTGAGTCGGTTTAGCGAGAAGAGCTCCGCGGCTCGTATAACGAGAAGGGGTTCTTGACTCCACTTAGCAGATAGGGTTTGCTTGGCCCGACTTCGATTAGGGAATTGCCTCGACTCGGCTAAAGTGGTCGAGCTACCACGACTCATTAAGTTGGGGGCCGCACGACGCTGCCCTAAGAAACTGACTGCCATCAGATTTGGCTGAACAGTTCGTTGTTCCTTGCACAAATTATAGTAAGCGACAATGATCAGAAGCAGAATATCTGAATTATTATTGAAAGAAGTTGAGCAGGATGTACAATACAAAATTATTGACAAAACTTCCTGAGGTGCTCGATGTTCCAGGGATGTTGCAATATCCTTCTATCTGGGCTTCTGAGCCGGTACGTCCCAGGGCGCAGCTCTTCTAGGACGGCGTAGGGTCCTTCCCAGTTGGGGGCTAGCTTGCCACGCTTAGTATCCTTGTCGAATGCCGCCTTCCTTAGCACCAGGTCGCCGACCCGGAATCTCCTCGGTTGGACTTTGCTGTTGTAATATCGGGCGACCCGCTGCTGATTGACAACTTGTTTGTGTAGGGCAGTCGCTCGAACATCATCCATTAGATCCAGTTGCACCTGTAGTGCTTCAAAATTCGCCTCCTCGTCAAAGTGCTAGAGTCGGATGGTGGGCATGCTGACCTCTACGGGGATCACTGCCTCTGCTCCATAGGCCAACATGAAGGGAGTTTCCCCCGTTGAGTTCTTATGGGTCAACCTATACAACCACAGGATGCTCGGCAACTCTTCGACCTAATTGCCAACAGCTTTGTCGATCTTCTTCTTTAAAGCTTGGAGGATGCATTTGTTGGCAGTTTCCGCTAGTCCATTGCATTGGGGGTGCGCTACTGAGGCAAACTTGAGCTTGATCCTCCACTCTTCACAGAAGTTTTAGAAACCTCCACTGCTAAACTGAGTGCTGTTATCGGTAAAAGGAGCGAGGAACGCCGAACTGGCAAACAATCAACTTCCATGCAAAGCCAGTAATGTTGACCTCCCTAATTTTTGCCAAGGGTTCGGCTTCGATCAACTTAGTGAAGTAGTCTATGGCGACTATAAGGAACTTGCGTTGTCTCGAGGTGAGAGGGAGTGGCCCTAGAATGTCTAGGTCCCACTGGACGAACGGGATGGCGCTGAAGACAGATGTCAGTTCTGTGGCGGCGGCCCTAGGGATTTCGGCGAAGAGCTGGCACTTTCGGCATTTGGAGACGAGCTTCTTCAAGTCGGCAATGATGGTCGGCCAGTAGTACCCTTGTCGGATGGCCTTCTGGGTGAGGGTTCTCGCCCCTGGGTGATTGCCACAGACACCCTCGTGGATCTCCTTCAAGACGTACTCAGCTTCGGTCGGCCAAAGACATCAGAGATAGGCTCCTACTCCACTGTTTTTGTAGGACGACTATTAGAGCCAGTCGTCAATTAGGAGATAATGACGGGCAGCCCTCTGCAGGCTTTTTGCTTCAGTGGCGCCCATGGGGAGGTCGCCATTGGTCAGGAACCGGGCAATTGGGTCTATCCAGCAAGCCTCCTGGGGAATGTCAGCTTCCAAGACTCCTGATGAAGTTCTCGCAATGCTGGGTACTTGTAGAGTATCAGTGTAGATGGGCTCAGAGCTGCTGAGGGTGCTGGTTGATGCAAGCTTCGACAAGGCGTCCGCTAGGGCGTTGTGAGCACGAGGGACCTGGACGATCTTGAAGTTGGTGAAGCGAGTTAGCAAGCCCTTCATGACCTCCAAGTAACAGGCCATTCTCTCATCTTTGGTGGAGTATTTGCCATTGACTTGGTGGACGACCAATTGAGTCGGTCAACACGCTCAAGCTTTCGGCTTTGGTAGCCAAGGCGACCCGTAGGTCGGCGATGAGGGCTTCATACTCTGCTTCATTGTTCGAAGCGGGGAACTGGAAGGCGATCGACTCCTCGATGATCGTCTCCTCGGGGCTGCGCAAGACAAGGCCAGCCCCACTACCCCCTTCACTGGATGACCCGTCCACTTTTAACTCCCACCAGGAGGTGAGATCATGAGAGTCGTCATTGGGGTCCGGATGTGAGGAAGGCGCCGCCGTCTGCTTCTTTGACTACTAGAGGGCCGGTGGTTGGCCCGGGTCAGTAGGGTTAGTTGGTTCTTCGCTGGGTGAGGTGGTTTCAACAAGGAAGTCGGCCAATGCTTGTGCTTTGATGCTTGTTCTATGCTCGAACTGCACATCGTACTCACTGAGCTCGACCGACCATGTGACCATTCTTCCAGATGTGGTTGGGCTCCCCAAAGACTTCTTCATAGGAAGGCTCGTACGCACTATAATAGGGTGTGCTTGAAACTACAGACGGAGCTTGCGAACCGTGTTAATGAGGGTGAAGGATGCCTTTTTGACCAATGGGTAGTTCAGTTCTCGTCCCCTTAGAATCGGGCTGACATAGTAGACTGGCTTCTGAGTATGGTCTTCTTCCCAAACAAGCACCGAGCTTACGGCTTCGGGGGAGACGGCTAAATATAGGTATAATGTCTCCCCTTCCAGGGGTTGGCTCAGGAGTGGCTTGGTGCTTAGGTAAGCTTTGAGCTCTCTAAAAGCAGCACAGCACTCCTCGGTCCACTCCAACTTCTTCTTGGGGTCTTTAGTTCCCCTGAGGATCTTGAAAAAGGGGAGGCTTCTCTCGGCGGACTTGGAGAGGAAGCATCCCATAGCAGCTATCTTGTCGTTGAGCTTCTAGATGTCCTTCATGGTGCGTGGCTTTGGGAGTCGCTCGATGGCCTCTATTTTCTCGGGGTTGATTTCAATGCCCCGCTGTGTGATCATAAACCCCAGAAACTTTCCTGATTGTACTCCAAAAGTGCATTTCGTCGGGTTCAGCTTCATGCAGTAATGCCGGAGGGTGAAAAAGGTCTTTTCGAGGTCAGCAAGATGGGCAAATGCTAGCCTCGACTTCACCAAAATGTCGTCCACGTATGCTTCCACATTACAGCCAAGCTAAGGTTTGAAGATCTTTTTGACCAGCCTCTGGTAGGTCGCTCCAGCATTCTTGAGGCCAAAGGGCATGACCTTGTAGCAGAAGGTACCTTGGTCGATGATGAAGGACGTCTTCTCCTAGTCATATTCTGCCATGCGGATCTGATTGTAACCCGAGAAAGCATCCAAGATGCTCAGCAGTTCATGGCCCGCACTCTCATCCACCAGTTGATCGATGCGGGGGAGGGGATAGCTGTCCTTGGGGCAAGCTTTGTTGAGGTCAGTGAAATCTACACACGTCCTACATTTTCCATTGGGCTTCTTCACCAGGAAGACGTTGGAAAGCCACTCGGGATATTTGACTTCCCGAATGAAGCCAGCTTTCAAGAGTCGTTCAACTTCTTCGGCTGCTGCCTTCTGTCGCTCCTGTCCTAAGTGCCTCTTCTTCTGCCGGACCGACTTACTATGTCAGTCGACAGAGAGCTTGTGGCAAATGACGTCGGGCGAGATGCCTAGCATGTCCTCTGGGCCCCAAGCGAACACGTCAAGATTAGTCAAAAAAATGAAATGAGTGCACCTTTTAGTGGCTCGCAAAGGCTGGATCCAATCTTGAGTGTCTTTTACCCTTTGCGGTCGACCGGGACCTCATGTAGGTCCTCCACAGGGGTCGTTTGCTGTTGCTCCATCTTCTTCTCAAGCTAGAGGGCTATTTTGTCGATGGGCATGGCGGTCGCGACTCCTTTCCCCTTGGTGGAGAGTGCATAGTTGGCTCTGGCCTCCTTTTGGTCGCTTCTGACCATCCCGACTCCCTTTAGGGTGGGAAACTTGATCATTTGGTGGTAGGTGGAGGGAATGGCTAGTAGACAATGGAGGGAGGTTCGGCTGAGGATCACATTGTGGGCCGACTTGATGTCCATCACCACAAACTGGACATCGACATTTGACAGGCAGGGAGGCCACCCCACGGTCAAAGGGAGAGTAATCAGCCCCTCTGGTAGCTGGGAATGCCCTGTGAATCTAATCAGGGGACCCATGGAGGGCTGCAGCTTTGACCTGTCGATTTTCATGCGATTGAACGCATCTAAGAACAGCATGTCGACGGAGCTCCTGGTGTCGACCATAATCCTCTTGACCTCGAAGCCGTCAATGTCAGCCATGATGACAATGGGGTCGTCATGGGGCGTTTCGACACCAGCTAGGTTGGCCTCGCTGAAGGAGATGGACATCTCGACC
>JBAKGM010004751.1:0-12442 GCA_037177215.1 Asparagus racemosus | reverse complement strand
TAATTTTTTGTATTTGTAATTTATGTAATTTTAATTTTCAAGTGATTAATAATATTATTGTTTTTTATTAAAATTTTATGCAATTTTTTGAATGTAAAATTTCAAATTTAAAAATAGTTAACAAAATATTTTTTAAAAATTAAAATTTTAAAACCTGGCCGCCCGGTGTCCGGCCCTCTCGGGCCCGGCCCGGGGGCACCCAGGTCCGGGCTCCTGTTTTGCCCGGCCCGGATGGACACGCCTAACCGTGCTCACCCTGGTGATTTCTGAAAATGATATGAAACTAAGTCATCAATCATCAAATATCCAAAGAGTTAACAATATCCAAAGACCACTAACTCACTACATGTTCACTATCACGAGAAAACATTGCAGTTTTTCATTATTGTAGGACTATGATGGTAAAAGGCAAACGTGAAATGTAAACTCACATCATCGCTATACTAACTTAACATCCCGGATACAATTAAGACAATAAATCATAACAAAAACATGAACCCTTATAACAGCAGTATAAGTATACAAGCAAAATTTCATTCCTGAGAAATCTTCTTATCTATGATTCAAACCATCTTCTAACTTCTCTATTTCCAGAACTCGCAGCATCTTTAGATTTATCAGAACTTCGCTGTGAGAACTTATTACGGTACTTTTGTATGAGCATATCAAGCTTATCCTCTGCTTCTCTATCTGAAGCCCCGGCTCTACTCCTCTTTGCATTTTTTGTTTCCTTCTGCTGCTCTTTACCAGCATTTTGGAATTTCCTCTTATTTGAGGTGCCTATTGGTTCTTTTGGCTCGAGTTCTTCAGTTTGTTGTGGTTTTCTTCTCTTTTTTGAAGTAAAATTTGCTTCTTTTTTCGGTGCATCTCTCTGCTGCAACTTGGCAGAAGAAAATAAGATTCATATATGCTCCCGCATAAATAGAAGTGGAATATTAAAAAGAGGCATATATACCAAGCAAAAAAAAATTCTTAAACAGGGCCCTCCCTCTACAGAGAATCGTATAGGGAGTTAAGAAGATGAAGACACTTAGGCCAGCAAGAATTTTGATGCACACATCACTATCAATATTGTCTATCAGTCTAACCACTATAAGTACAATGATAGAGACACTGATAGTGATGTGTTTATCCCCTGAAAGATTGGTGCTAGGTAAGCTATGGTCATCTCCTATCTCCCTACATGATCTTCAATAGAGGGCAGATTTGTTCCCCGCATATTGATACTAACCTTTTCAGTGGCCTTTTCAGCTGCAACTGGCCCATTCTTTAACTTGGCTGAAGAATCTTTATTTCTTCTTGAAGAAATGTTCTGTTTTCTGGCATTTTTACCCTCCTTGATCACCTCAACATTATCTTTCGTTCCTTCGCTAAGTTCAGATTCTTTAAAAGATTCCCTATGGCCTTTCTTAGATTTCATGTGTCTCAACTTTTTCTTATGACTTTGGTTTGTGTTAGCATCTTCTGTTTGAGGTGAAGAACTGTGTCCCTTCACGCCTTCTTCTAAGCTGCCTTGATTTTCATTTGAAGACTCCAACTTAGCTTTCTTGTGCCCCTTCATTCCATCTTCTAAGTTGCCTTGACTCTCATTTAACTTAGCTTTCCTGTGCTTAATTTTATGGATGTTCTCAACAGCAAACTCCACAATAGGTCGATACTCAGGGCCAAAAGTTTCTGTGTCAAAAGGACACTATTATATTAGTAACTACAGGGAGATGTAAACTTAACCAACGAACTTCGAATGAACGTTAAAGAAAAGTCAGGAAGAATAATGGCAGAAGAAACCCAAGGGGAACTCAATCAATCCTAACAATTATGTTTAGAATGCAAAATAACCAAATCTTGATGAATCATAACTCCAAGAGAATATTGATTCTTAAATGGCAGTTTAAGGTTGCTAATGGTTGCAATGGTTATTAGAATAGAGTCAATAACTCTTTCAAAAAGCTTTTTACCTGGATTATTGTTAAGAACCCGTAGGGCTACAAGCGCATGCTCGTGTTCTTTGAAATCAACAAAAGCTACAGCACGTGGGTGTTTCTTGACAACAGCCTGTCCTTTTTTGACGTCCTTTAAGAGTTTTACCTGGATGCAAGAGTGTAAATATCAGGAAAACCGTCAACATGCAAAGAAATGAAAATACTTTCATCCAATGTAAGCAAACCATTTGAATAACAGGCTGCTGCTTCGAAGCACGAAAAAGAACAGCATCTATACAGAGCTTCTTCACATCCTCTTCTGACATTGTCTTCGGAAGATTGTATATGATAATTCTAGTTCTTGATACATGAAATTTTGGAGAACGAAGCATTTCTGCCTTCTTCTGGGCCAACCTATAAGAAAACAGTCTCAAAATAAATTGATTTATCAAGGCAGAGAAGAATCAATGATCCAACGTACATATGGTGTGAGCTTTTGAAGTACGCAGAATACAGTCAGGTCATGTCATCGTCGTACAACTTGAAAAAAATGAACTCAGCAAGAAAATTAGCATGGACACATTCTAAAATAAAGATGAATAACATACACTTCACGCTTCTTCATATCAAATTCTGATACGCCTTCAGCTGCTGGAGAGTCGGCCAGAATTTCACCTTCCTGCTTTTGTATAAAATGATGTTATCCTTCTTCCCAGAAAATGATACGATCATATGCATTTTCAGGAAAAGGAGGGACAAATTACCTTCGCCAAATATAAATTACGACGATCTTGAACCTCATTTCTTGTCTTCTCAAGGCCCTTTTTATGAGCCGAATCCTTGTCCAAAGCCTTCAAAACATTGAGTGATCTCCCCTTCATTACAATTCCCAAACCAGATGCAGCATTTGCTGCAGTAACTGCCGCATCAGCTGCGGATGTCTTACCAAACCTTAAGAAAGCAGTTCCTTTGGGCCGTCTGTCCAGTCAAAACCCAGCATGTTTTTCCAATTAAATTAACTAGATAATAATCTTGATACATCTCATGGTCTTGATATTAAAGCTCAAGCCCTAAGAAATGCGACTTACTTGGTGAGGGGGTGGAGGACTGGAAGAAAAAATTCCACTTCCCCAAATACTGAGAACCTTTGCTTCACCTCTTCATTACCAATATCATACGGAAGGTTGCTTATGAAGATTGTCCTGTCCAAATCACTTTTGCTCTTGTTGAGGTCTTCAGGTGTTTTTTCAGATCTTTTGGTGTCTACAGTGGACTTTGTTCCAGGAACAGTGGGTTCTTCGCTTACTGTATCACTTGCATTCAGTAATTCTTCAGTGCCTTCAGGTTTCTTTGAGTTTCCCCCCAATGATGGCCGAAGTCCAGTTGAGGCTTTAATCAGATTATCTAGAACCTTTCTTGCAACTTCTGCCTCCTTTTCAAAATTTACTTCTGCAGGAAGCATGCTACTCGCATCAGCAGCTGACCCTTTTTGAGTTGTATAAGTTTCTTCAGAAGGATGCTGACTTTCTCCTAGACCACGATCCTCAACATCCTCAATACTCGCATCATCTTCACTAACATCATCCTCTTTGTCATTGTCAACTGATTGTCCTACAACAAATAATATTTACCAGAAAAAAAACAGATTACTTAAAACATGTACAAAAGACAAATTCGTACCTAATATTTTTTGTGTTTATTTTCAAATTTTGTAATGCAGAAATAGATGAGACAAGAATAGGGTTACACGCTATACTAGAAAAGCTGAGAACAACTTGGTGGGTATATCACATAGGCCAACAAACACTGAATAAGAATGAAATATACAAAATTTAATTTCATGTCCAACAGCATAAAGATGAATCTGCTTGAACTTAGCTGCTTTTATAAAGTGAAAACGGGTTTCTGGATAAAAACATAGGTTAAAACGCGAGTACTAGCAAACATACTCAATATTAGAAGAAACAATAACCCCAAAATTGATTCACGGTAAACATAGATGGATAAAGAAAAGACTTCTAGATATGTAGCGCTTGTTCATAACTCAGAAAGCTTAAGGCAGGATAATGAAAGCTAAAAGCTAGGGAATAGACATGCACAACAAGAACTGAACAGGGAACACTAAGGAGTGGTGCTCGGTTTCATATGGATGTACAGGTGTGCACGTATGTATTAGGTTTACAAATTAGAATATTTTGATCTTTCTTGCATATGCATAGTATAATGGATTATAAGCCAAGTATTGTTTCATTACGCTCTAGTGAAATTGATACTGCATCCACCAGCAGATCAGAAGTTCTTGAGTTGAAGGCATTAGCTCCGAGAACAAATAAAGACACATAGGTTTGTGCTTGGTTTAACCAGATAAATAAGAAAATTTAACAACAAAACAGATAAGGATCTAAAGTTTAATTTAACTGACATGATAAACCTCACAATTGTGAATCAGCATGCAATCACTAATAGATATTTTAAATTCAATGGAAGGCTAAAGTTCTAAGTTTCACATGAACATCAATGTTAGTGGTCTCAAACAAACATCAAAACTAAAAGTCCAAATCTAGTAGTTAGAAAGTTATCCATTACGACCAAGAAACATAGCACATATAAACTAGTTGACATGGGATAAAGCAGCCAACCATATACTATTATTTTGAGATGAAAAGCTAAAGGAAAATACTGAAAATGAAAGGAGTATAACTTACCATCTTGCAAAGAGGTAGATTTTGTAGCAGCAACATAAATTTTCTTCTGGACTGCCCAATCCACGGCAATAGATCTTTTCGCAACTACTCGGCCATTGATATTTTTTATGGCCTGAAAAGGAAAGTCTCGCTACTAAGATAATTTTTATTTGTACTCAAAACTTTGTCAAGACTATTGAATGATCACAAACCATACATTTTCAGCATCCCTCTTGGATGTAAAAGAGACAAAAGCAAAACCCTTGGACAACCTGAAAGACATAAGGGATCAATACTGTGGCATCAAAAATCAGATCAAAGGAAAGAGAGATGAGTTTTCTAGTACCCTTGTTCTGAAACATGTGGAATGTATACATCCCAGACAAATCCTGCAGAGGAGAAAATATCTCGTATCTCATTAACTTTAACCTGCATTTTAATTTTACTTTAGCCTGGTCATTGCTGTCTTCATAAAAGGTGCAGTTGGGAATTGGGAGATAGCAAAAGGTAGAAACAAACAGAACAATACAATACCTTAAACGGAAGATTCCTGACTATCACTTTCCACTTGCTTATCTTAGATCCCTGAGTCAAGCCATAAGAAGAAAATATATCAAACAAAAAAAGAAAGTAAAAGAGTGACCGAAATAATAAGGATGATGATGACAAAAATGAAGACGATGATGACATAAGGATGAGCACCTAGCAGATATCAAGATTATTCGACATTTACATGTCAACCAAATGTATGCTACCTATAAAATAACCTCAAAGGCATAGCGACCAACCATAAAAATTCCAAAAATAAAATGTGCTAATACAACAGTGACTTATACTTCACAGAAAAAACAGAGAACTTAAAAGATCACTATCCAAATAAGAATAACAAATTAAGTTCATTCTTTACCAAATAGGACCATATCATGTTGTTCTATATCAGCAAAGCATTCAAGTTTTATATCACACTTAGACATGCATCCTGAAAAACAATCATACATATGAAACAACTGGACATGCTTCACAGAATTTAATTTGTGACGCCTTCAAACACAAACTTATCCAAGAGTAGCCAAAAAAAATCAAAGGATAAGTCAAGCATAACTATTAGTGACAGAGTTAAGAAATCCCCCCCTCCTCCCAAATAAAAAAGATTAAAAATTAAAAATTAAAAATTAAAAAACCAACGTATATCAACAATAACAACAAGAAGATCCCTCCTCCCAACTGAATAGTAGCAACACGAATAGCAGTTGGAGAAGTAATCAGCAATAGCAGCAAAACAGGAGGAACAGCAATGATCTTACGTAAGTTTGATAAATTTTTACATTGAAGGCCAAGGCCAAAATTTCTATTTTTTACAGGAGCTCTATGGCATTATCTGAATATGAAGTAGGATTACTATGAGTACACAAGTGCGTCCAAGAACTTCAGGACAATGGTAGTAACTGACTATGAAGTAAGATTACTATGAGTACACAAGTGCGTCCAAGAACTTAAGGTTAAGTTTGACATAGTATAGGAACATGTTTATAGAGCAACCAAACTATGACAAAAAAAAAATGCAGCCATCTAAAGAAAGCATGTCAACTTGCAGCTAATATTAATTTAAATACAGTATGTTGATCTTATAAGCTCTGCACTGAATTATATATTTATGAACTAACAAATTAGAAATGAAGAGTCAAAATATCAATGCATGACACAAGTATGGTTCACTGAAAGATGTACCTCCCCACCGAGTTGGCGTGCCCAAACACGTCCATTCTTTATCTCTTGCTGATGCAGCAATGCTACGCAACGACCTGCTGACTTGACACTTACAAAGAGTACTGCTGCAGCTTCTGGTTTGCATCCATCTCGAGCAAGGCCTAAAGCAGCCTTACGTATGTTATAACTATAAAGTCCTCAGTAAAGTTCATTATTTTTATTTAATATGCAAGGAAATTAGGTAAATTGATATAGGAACTATGATTTTACCCATATAATAAGAGAAATATAAAAGGATCAGATAATTTCATTAATGCAATAGCACAATCAGATACAATATAAGGTCTATCGTGATCTTATGATACATTTCCAATCTTGCAATTAAGAATATCATCGGCAGAAAGAAGCAGATATTACTAACCATGAAGTTCAAGTTCTTCCTTTGGAAGGGGATAAGTTACAGAGCATATTGTGCCAACCTCGCCAGCTCGATGGAATACTTCAACTGCCATCTCGGAACTAAGAAGACCACCAAATACTACTGTTCTAGCAACCCTTCAAAACGAAAAAGAAAAAAAATATTAAATCAGTCATATTATGAGGGAGATTTCTACATGTTTTTTTTACAGTACAATGAAGAATTGAGATGGGCACGGTTTAGGCATGTCTACTGATGAGCAAACACTACTCTAAACAACTATGGAGATGAATATAATCCAGGCTCTTGGGCAGTTTAAGGCCATAAGGATCTTTCCTTCCAAAGTCATAATAGGAGATGAAAAGGGAAAGAGTTTATCCGGAATAATGTAAAGAATTTGCTTTGATGCACCACACATCACTAATAGTTTGTATACTCAAAACTGATATAAAGGTTTCATCACACCAGACATTCTTTTCAGTTAATAGTGTTTCTTCTCATACTTATCCAGCCCATATTTATAAGTAGTTTAAGTAAGATTTAGCAGTTCTATATTTCTCATTTTAAGTTGACAAATCAATGTGTTGCTTAACCTTGTGTATACCTATCTATAGAAAAAGTGCAAGTAAGGTTTAGTCATAATAAAACTTAAGGTTCAGTGTAAATACAGATAGATATTTAACATTGTGAACCCTATGTATACAGAGTTAAATGCAATACTAAGGTGACATATCCTTATTATTCTTGCAACAGCAGGGATTGAAATTTTGAAACTCCTCACAGCATTCTTGAGAAATATTTAACTTCTAATAGTAAGAATAGTGGTTTATGGCGGAACCTTGTCTTACATTTGGACAAGGAATCTAGTATGAGAAGTTGACAATAAACAAAAGGAATCATGAAAAGGTGCTCACAGTGAAAATGAGGGACCAAATCAGACCAAGTTAATTCAACTGCTACTGAATCAATGGTATTGCATCTCAAAGAAAATGTCCACAAAGATAACATGTTACCTTTGCTTTTCTGAGCCTTTTGTTTTATCAGTAGGGAGACTATCAGGTTGTGGCATTTGATGAGCACCACCAGTTGCTGCTGAAGTTTCTGAAGTAATCATCAACTTAATAAATTTTTAAGCAATCAAAGAGTCTAAATAGAAAGATAGCAGGACAGTGAAAATGGAAAACAAGCTAAACCTGGGGCCTCTTGGTTTTTTTCTTGCGGATCTGGTGTCTGCGTATTTTCATTGCGTTTCTTTGGACCAGTAGAAAGAACAACTGAATCTTTATTTGCTTTTGTCTCCTCCGAACACACTGCAGAACAAGAACCACCACCAAATTTGAGAAGGCTCACTAATACTGAAGGTAGACAAGAATTATACAGCAAAGAATGCAATAAATAACAGATGCAATCCTGAAATACTATGTTTTGCCTTTATTTTTCTTTGGTTGACGTTGATCCCTAGGAAGGCGATGCATTGCAAGCTTGACTCTCATTTTTCTACCACCTATGGCTGAACCATTTTTAACTTCAATGGCACGTTTAGCATCTTCCACAGAAGCACTGCAAAGAACAAAGTCAACCTTTACATCAAAGACATAGAGCATAACACGCAAAAAACCTTATCAGATTGAGATTGCTCATAAGTAAGTTAAAATGTTGGCTCTAAATATGAGCTCCCAACTACAGGAGACATGTAGAGGACTAAAGTACCAAATAGATTATTATATCACAAAAGAGGAGTTTATGCAATAAACAGATTAACAGACACAGACTCCAGACTGAATTAAGATGTCAGCTTGAGAAAGATGAAGATGGTGAGTTTGCATTAAAAAAAACGTCAACCAGTTATCCCAAACTACTTGAAGACAATAAAAAGAAATATGAGATATAGTTCACAAGTAGTGCACATGACGATTTGTGCCAAAGAGGATGTACTTTCTAAATGACCAGACACCTTATGCAAAAGATATAGAGAATAAGGGGTCTGTTGAATCCCATTACAGACTTCAAGACAATCTTAGCCTTAATCCATTTGAGCGCTACTGGGTAACTTCCATAACTTAGTGGTAAAGGTAACATCCTTCGAGTTTAGTTGAAAGTCCAAAATCCTTCCCAAAAGCAGGGCCAATAAACAACTCGATTTTATTTTCTAGCAAACAAAATCACTTGCTAACTGTCCTAACTTAAGAGAAATTGAGATTCCTATAAACATAGCATGCCTCTAACTCAAGTTCAATCTAACAAGGCCTCATTTGAAAGGAGCCAAGAACTCCACAAATTCTAGGGTGGCAAGCTCTGCATATCCCAAGAGCAGGGAAGATTGCTGGTCTGTACAATGAGCAAATCATGTATGTAATATATGAGTTAGAAACAAAGACATGTAAGAATGAACCAAAGAAAATAAAGGATGTTTTCTTGTTTCAACTTTCAACAAGTATCAAAAGTCCAGTTTAAGAAGAGGTCCATCATGTAAATGTGTACAGTGTCGAGTAAAGCATTTGAATGTCAAATTATTTTTACCTTTAACCCTAAATTTTTGAATAGAAAATCGATAAAGCTAAATATTATCAAATTGTAACCAACTGCAGAGACTTTTTTAGCTTAACAATATCAAAAGAGAAACAGAGAAGTCTATAAACTTACAATTGGACAAACCCAAAGCCACGAGTTACTTCTGAACCTGTAGGCAAGAAAGTGTGTAAGAAAAACGAGATTATTTCATCTGTCATAAGAATATTACCGAATGCACATAACAAAAGATATTATAATGCAGAAAATCATGATGTCTTTCAAAGGAGGAAAACCAAGAAATTTCCAAATTACCATTCAACACAGATCTCTGAACCAATTCATCCTTCAAAACTGTCTTTCTCAATACACACAAGTAAACATAAAGAATATACGAGTATGAAAAACAACGTGAAATAAATAAGAACTGCATGTTCTCAGCCTGAAATGAATGCTAAGGCTCAAACATGGTTCCATGAAAAATCCAGTGCTACACACAAATATGACGTGCACAGGTATCACATTGACTTCTATAATTATTTCAAGAAATGATACAACTCTTGGCTTTCTTTTCTTCTCTTATTCCATTATGCTGCTTAAGTATTAAGCCAATCAATATAACTACAAATATATTAATCCCCAAAATATTATATTCTCAATCACATCAGAAACTCCCATATACCAACATTTTGTAACAGTAAATCTTATCAATTATGATTAAAATGCAGCAATTTGCACTATGTTAACTGCCTAGCCTACCTTTTTGGGTTACCATAAAGCAGCGCTTCACAGGGCCAACCTCAACAAACTTTTCTTCCAGCTGAATCAAACCCCAACAAATAAATAAATAAGGAAGCAAAACTTGATAAGCTACAAATTCCTCCAAGAAATCAAACAAAAGGAAATAGAAGAAAGAACCGCACCTCTTTGGACTTGAAAGAATAGGGGAGGTTGGAGACAAACACGGTAGCGGGACAATGCTGCTGCCCTCCGTCGGGCCCCTGAGCGGGCCCACCACCATTCTCGTTCCTCTTACGCTTTCCCATTAGCTCTATTGATACAGGGTTTTTGCCTAGTAATATATGGTGGTTTTACTGGGAAGAGGAAATGAACAAACAAAGAGTGTCGTTACAAACAAAATAAATAGAAACTCACTACCTTGGTAAGAGGAAATGAAGACAGAGAACAAAAATTTTAACCCTTTACATTCTCATAAAGAGTGTCGTTACAAACAAAGTAACTACAAGATTCAGCCTAACTATACAAACAATTCAGTAATGCACATTTACAAACATGCAAGTAGTCTAAAATCAATTTAAATCCTAAGATAGAAATGTAAACAAAGATGAACAAACAAAGGCAGACAAATTCATAGCTGAACCATTTACAAGCTTGGATAAAAGTACAGACCTCAAACATTTGCAAAATTAACCTCAGATTTCCAAACCAAAAACCAAAAGAAAAAATTGAAATTTGACAGAACATCCAATGAATGCCTAAAATGAAATCTAACAACAAAATCAAAACTTTTATTGAGCTTTTGATGAACTAATCACAAAATTTCACCTTCACTCCAATGATATCGACCGCCCAAAATAAATATCGTGGTTAGAACAATGATCTAAATCAAATAGTCCCCAACTGTTTTGACAAATCGAAAATAGAAAAACAACACCCTAAAAAGAATTGACAAAATTCGACCTAATCAAATCCATGATTGAAAATCCCACCTTAATCTCCCTCATCCATGGATTCTCAGCGAGAGATTCGAGCTTGCTGAGGGGACGTAACCACGAGACGAAGAGGCACGAGAAAGGGGGAGTCGGCGAAAGACTGTGAGCTTGCCAGAGTAGAGATGGCGAGTGAGAGAAGGAGGGATTGGGACAAAACTCTGAAGAGAGGGATTAGGGTTTGCAGAGAGGGGTATTAGGGTTTCAGCGAGAACGAGAGAGAGGAACGGGATAGATAGGGTTTTTTTGGGCCGGCTGAATGCTGGGCGGGCTGGGCGGGCAATTGAGCATGGGCCATAATTGCCATGTCTAGAAAAACACTTCAAATTTCACAAAGAGAAAAACTGCAGCAGAAAAGTACAGTGCAAAACCAAACAGATACTATAGAAACCAAATTTGCAGCAAAATATGATAATTTCTTCATCTTTATTAAATGCACCACATTTACTAACTGATTGCCATTGCAAGTTCAAAAGTTCAATACAGATTTCGCCACAGCAAGCAATATGTAACTAAATCAAATAATCTCGAAACTAAGCTGCCCACATTTTGCAGTATCAATTTCGGAACTAAATCTTACATTGACGGAGAGAAATCGAGAAGTAAGACTCACCAGTAATCGCCGGTGACGAAGAGGAGGAGGTATTAGAAATCTGCGGCGAACCGGCGACGGCGGCGAACCGGTGAACTTGCTCGAGGAGGCGGAGGCACTGGCAAAGATTTAGGGCTTAAGGGAGTTTGCCTCGATATCTTACTATTTCAGTTCTTATATTAATATATAAATAAATGGGTTCGGGTTCGGGTTCGGGTTAGGGTTCGGGTGTACCCGCTCGCTTCTCTTCACTTATAGCAAGAGAGTTAGAGGGTGCTCGGACTTTGGAGAGGGCTTTTTTTTTTTAACGTCAAACTAGCTTTTTATCTGTTTGGTGCAAACCAAATAAATTAGCTAAGTCTCATTTTTAAAAGCTGATACACAGCAGTTTCTGAAAATAAGCTTATAAGCTCACTCAAATAAGCTAGATTTGACCAAACAAATTACTATTTTACCTAAATAATTTTTAAGCAAATTTTATTATAAAAGCCAAAAGTCATCAAAAGCTAACATACCTTGAAAGCTTGAAAAAACAAGCCTCCCCAAACACCCTCTTCATCCAATTACTTTACATATGAAATGTGATTATTATTTGAAATTAGAATAAAATTATATAATTATTGCATTACCGAAGATGATTATTAAATTATATACATAATAAATATATTACATAAAATATTTAATTTATAAATATTAATAATATACATAATAGATGATAAGATTATCATAAAATAATTGTGCTCCTTAACTAGTGGAAATTTTCTTGTGAATTATATCTCATTTTAAATTGATTTTTGTAAATTAAATAAATAAGGGAAAATTGTGTCGGGGCCCCAAAAGTAGAAACTTCATGTGACGGGGCCCCTCGTATTTTCAATTGTGTG
>JBAKGM010004741.1:0-12443 GCA_037177215.1 Asparagus racemosus | reverse complement strand
GGGGACCGCACGCTTGACCATGGGCCAGATTACCTGGCTCTGGTCAGATGCAGAAGAGTTTACAAAGTTACTAGGTTTCTATTTGAGTCTCAATAAGAAATCGAAAGAAAAGCTATTGCAATAACACAAAAGCACAGATAAACCAGCTTATACGTACATGAACAGATTTCGCAAACTTAGCAATACGTACAAATACCAGTTAATCGTCGAGCAGGATGGAACAGCGTCGATTGATATATGTAAGACATAGATTTAACATTATATTTATATCATTGAAAACAAAGTATTTGCCACCACAATTTGTACGTGTAGACTGCCTTAAAAGCCCAAAGTCCATACCAGGTTTGAGCAAATACAATATATTTCACATGCACGTCTACATGACCAGCACAAAGCATGTCATAAAATAGAAACTGCTTTATAACCAAAGAGTATTTTAACTGTCTCAAAGCAAACGACTTGATAACTTTAAATGCAAACCCTAACTCCAATTTTAGGAACTAACTGATACACCAGACTCACAAACAAAGCATCCAATTTCAGAAAGAAAAAAAAAAAAACTGTTCTCTAAATAAACCACCGTCCATAAATATACCAACTAAACGACAATCCTTATTCCTGCGGAGATTCACTGCCTTTCGGCCCATTATTATTATTATTATTATTGTCATCGGCATCCCCATAATCCCTAGGGCTAGGGCTCCGGCCATTTGCCTCTGGAGAACCCTCTCTTTCTTGGCTGATGGGGCTCCGGCTGTCGTTTCTCTTTGGGCTTCCACTGTACTCTGAGCCGTTTTGTTCAGCTTTTTTCTGCTCTCTTGGTGGTGGGCTTCTGCTACCTTCAGGAGAAATGCTGCGGTTTCTTGACTTTGGTGGAGGACTGCGACTGTTCTTTGATTTGGGGCTGTATCTAGGGCTTCTAGATCGCCTGTCGTCTCGGTCTAGGCTTCGCTCCCTTCTCCTTGGAGCAGGAGATCTAGATCGGCTGTGTAGTTATGCAACAGTCAAAAACAGAAATTTAAAACACAATTCATCAAATAGAAAAAGGGAAGATAATTTATTGAAAGCCCACTTATCAATTAATTTTACGATATCAATAACATTTTTTTTTATTTGAGTGTATGGTATTTGTTCAAAGAAGGGTTCATATTACATTATAAACATTTTTTATCAGCCAGTTTGCTAGGGCGCAACTTAATTTTCATATAATCTAGTTAATCATTAACCTTACAGCTTGCTGACACAATTAAGATACCAATGCCAACCTAGTCCTTCGCCGCACGTGTAAGGTCCAAAGTGGGGCCTTGCTAAAACCCTACAACACTGGTTTCACTCTGCTAGCCAAATGTGATGAGACCTAATCATGATATTTCTACCAATACCATAAACAGATTGTGCATATAAGAAGGCAGGCAAGAAAAACAAGTAAACAACATTAACCAGTTCTTATGAAAAACGTCCATAACTATTAAAAAAGAGAACAGAAAATATGCAATTCTAGGAAGACCCCGAGACGACTTTTCCAAGCCCGAACTTGAATTCAGACAACTCAGATACTGATCGAGCTCAAGCTTTGATAATTCCTCTCTTCTACGCTAATCCAAATCTAGATATACATTATGATCTAGTTGATCAATTGTGATGGCTGAAAGGATAAAGGATTTATGTAGTGAACCAAATAATTAGGCCATTTCAATTACACGCCTATTTTGAAGCATTGATAATATATTAATGTACATAACATAATGATGATGATGACAAAACAACATACCTGTAGCTACGACTACGGCTGAAACTTCGGCTACGGCTTCTACCACGACGAGGGCGAGGAGATAGCGATCGTGAATAACTCCGGCCACGTCTGTTGTGGGAATTTTAATACATAAAAAAGATGCTAAGCAGAAATAATTAAAAAATGAAACATAAAACAGAGCAGATTGTGTACTTTAGACTCTTTGGACTGTTGTGGCAGTTTCTTTCTATGTGACCTCTTTCTCCACAGCGATAGCACTTGTTTTTCCAATCCCCTGCTTTGCAATCTCTTGCCCAGTGCCCATCAATTCCACAGTTGAAGCACCGACCAGAGCCAGGTGGGGGACCTCTTCCAAGATATTCACGGGACCCGCCTCCTCTTTCTCCTGAGCCTCGTGGACCCTGCTTATCGAGTTGAAAGAACAAGTTAAGAAATTCCGGGCACAAGTAGTGAAAGTAAACAAAGTTTCTTATAAGAATGTAGTAGAGATTTACCCCTTTAGCGAATTCCACAATGATTCGACTTCCATCAAAATCCCTTCCATTTAAGCTGTACCTTGCATCATCTGCATCTCTAGGATCGCTGTATTCCTATAATATGGTGGAAGGTGCAAAAGAAACCAAAGCGATAAAAGGCCATATTTTAAAAGCAACAAGATAGATTTCGTAAGAAATCCCCATGATTTATCATAACATCTAGAAGTGAGAACATGAAAGTAAGAAAGAAATGATTAAAGGAGATACTTACAACAAAGGCGTAGTCATGCTTCAAAGCCACATCACGTACTCTGCCAAATGGTTTCCAGAAACAATAAGCTCGTCATTACTTAAGTATCAAAGTGTGTGATACTTCGGCCCACACAAGATGAACTAAACACCACTTTGTGATTGTAGCCATTTCCATAAAAAGCAATAACATTACACAAAGAATCGCCAAAGACTCCTATAAATATTGCAAGAATAGCCACCATTTCCATCAAGGCCACCCTCTCACCTCAGAGACCTCCAGGTTGGGAAAAACCCGACAACCTTCAATAAGATTGTTCAAGTTAAAAACACATGACACCTGGGGTTCAACTTTCTCACATGATGAAATTAAAAGAATGCAATGTGGAGCCAACCAGTAACGTGATGGCTCATCAAGTGACTGGCACCTGACAAATCTCAAGAGTTATTTCACAACCTAAGCCAATCCATAAAAAATCCAGAGAAAAAAAAATTTAGAAGCACCCCTAGGAAGCCATACATTCTAATCGGGCTACCTACTTAGTCAATTATTGACAAAATGAACCACATGAATGGATCAACACTTCTTTTGTTCTTTTCCCTTTTGGGCCAAGTGGAGAGCATATCAGTGTCTTTATTAAAAAAAATGCAAATATGCACCCAGGGAAACCAAGGACAGGAAAGTGGATAAATGTGCTACAAAGCACCTAACTATTATATGACAAACAAAAATATGAATCTTATATTATACTAGCTATATTACCTGCCATATCTGCTAAAAAGGTCTTCAAGATCACGTGTACGGGTGCGGGAAGACAAATGACCAACATACAACCTTGTGCCGCCATAACGATCATCATAGCGAGGCATCTTTAAACTGTGACCTTCAGGGGGGGGGGGGGGGGACTGCAGTTAGCTCCCAAGATAACCAAAAGAAAGGTGGTAAGTATAGAAGCAATATCCACTGGTAAATAAATATAAGATGTTTAAATACAAATAGGAACCATTGTCAATAATAAATCTTAAAATCAAATGGCTAGAGGACTGATTTGTTAAAGGAATTGGCTTATTGGGTTAAATTAAGAGGAAGAAAGATTAAAATGGGGGAGCAGCAACAAATGAAAGTAAGGGTTGATAAAGTAAGATGATTTACTAATATTCAACTAAATATTATTACGGTACAAGAAGAATGCAAAAGAGTCCCTGACTTCCATGTGTTGTGGATATTAAACGCGATGCTCTTTTCGCAATGGCGAAATTCTCTTCTTTGATTTAGAAGTTCCCTTGGGCACATACCAGAAGGCTTGAAAGTCTAATTCACACATGAACTAATAGCACTTAAACTAAGTTCAACTGCTATATTGCCTTTTGTATACTTGTATGTAACAATCAAACTGAATCTGAATAATGAGGTACCGAGATCTAGTCAAATCCATCGAGTCTGCAGGTGAATAGATAGTATGCAAAATAAATCCATCTAATGATGTTGAGGCACTCTATTCTAGTGTTGTTTAAAAGGCAATGAAATATTCAGTAAGCTACACTAAATTCACACATGCATTCTTCTGATGCACCTCACCCTGCGATCACTAAATTAACAAAAGTTCCCAAATCTTCTAACTATCATATGCACAGTATTATGCATGGTCTATTATAATCAATTCTTTCCAAGGGTTTCATCACATTGGATTAAAAAAGATAACTCCTTTCAAAACCCACACGTTTTTGTTTGAATATTATTCTTAAATCCAAGGGTTTGCGCATGTGATTCTTTGTAAATCGGTTATAATACTAACATCCCCTTTACTGTACCATATTTTTCAAAACACCGTTTCTTCCCCCGATCCCCATCAAAACCTGACCCTAGCGTTTCATTTAAAGAGTTCCAAATCTACAATCCCAATTGAAAACTCAATAAACTGAATCAATCAGCCAACAGATCAAAAGCTTAGATCTTTGAAACATATATTAGATGATAATTTTCCAAAACCCTAAAATTTTAGGCGCGTACCTGAACGAAGAGAGAAATCGCAGAAACCCTAGCCGTGCTCGAGATTTCGCTCGAGTAAGAAAGACTATTAGCATATATATAGTGCTGCCAGCGAGGGGCATGGACGGTTGCGATGAGTTTGGTTCGAATCGACGGTTAAGAGTGGGTAAAAGCATATTGGACTTTTTTTAGTCCTAACCCCCTCAATATCTTTGAAATTACGGCATTGGTTCTCGTTGCAGTGGTCCCTCATTCTAAAATTGCGTATTGGTCCCTCAAATCCATTAGAGTCTTGCAATTTGCAAATGATCCTTCTGCTAGTATTTCAGTTAAAGAACCTAATCATAGCTGCTTTAACTCCTACTCAATATCTATAATCACCAAACCAGCCCTCTCTAATGTTGCGAACCTTTTGTGAAGCTCAACTTTGCGCAAGGATTCATTTTTAAATAACCCAGCCAAAATCGATCCCAAGACCATGGAAGCCATATTGAAACCTCCCAAACGTCTGGTCACACACAATGTATTTCGTGTTGGGATTTTTTAAGAACTCAAGCGGGTTTGGATTTTTTTAAAAGCAGGATTTAGGTTTAAAGTAATTAAGCTATGGGCTGGGGAACATAATAGAGTGGTGTAAATGGTCAATTTACTTCCAATCATTAGATTTGACTGAACGTTCTCCTCAAAACTATTTTGCAAGACCACATAGGGTTTGAGGGACTAACAATTTAATTTTCTAGATTTAGAGAACTAATATGCAAATATTGAAGATGTAAGGGACTAATATCTAAAAAAACCTTTTCTCTAAATAACTATATTGGACTCCTTAGCATAATTCTCCCCATTTTTGGCCTTTTCTTTTCATGCTTTTTAGAAGTTAATTTCATTTTAAAGCAACAAAAACATGGTCACATAGCGGTCATGAGGAAAGATGCGAATCAAATAAGGTTCAAAGTTTTTTAAAGTTACTTGATGTTGAATCATATTTTATGCGTACAAATGAGGAAGTTCGAATTACAACCTACAATAAAATGATTGCTTTAATTCGCTACCTAGCATTGTCTCTTTTCATGTTTGAACCGATCTCTTAGAAATAAAACAAGCAAGAAATTATTTTCCCCCCCAATACTTCCTTTTGCTATTGAAAATAGACTATACTACGGGAACAAAATTTACACATTTCTCTCCATTTATTCATCTACTTCACTACTTTTTCCTCCTCAAAATACTAGAATATGCTTCATCTAAATTTTTAAATAAAAACACACACACACACACACACACACACACACATATATATATATATACCGACTACCTAACACAATATTTCTCCTCTATTTTGATTTATGAAAAATTAATTACAGAATAATAAACATTAAAGCATAACACTACTGGATTCAATAACTATCAAACAAAAAGGGTGTTTAAGTAAAATGACCTACCGGGTCGGATATACCTTAGAACTTAACCGGTAACAAACGGTTCCCTTCTCCTCAAAACGCTTTCATCTCCTGCAATTGTGCGCTACCAACAAAAGCTCCCTTCCCTGTTGAAATATATACCATTTTATCAATGAAGCACTTAAACTTTCAAATAAAATAAAATAAAATAATAATGTAATAAAAACAGGAGAAATTTAATGGGTCTTGGGATTTACTTAGCTTGAAGCTTTTGGAGAGTTTAAAGGGAAAGATGTTGCAGAGAGCCGCAAGCAATGCTTATTCATGGTGGTGGGCAAGCCACATTAGGATCAAGCAGTCGAAATGGCTTGTCAATGATCTCCAAGGTTTGATTCCAATTTATGATCTTTTATTTGTTTTATATAGTTTTATTTTAACAAGCTCTTTATGTAGTTATGAAATGTGATAGTGGATGTACGTAAAAAACCATGATTGTAAATTTCAATAAAATAGAATGTTTATAAAATAGTGAAAAAGGATGTCAAGGGAGCTATTTATTATATGTTAGGATTTTCCAATGCTGTTAAAATATTAAGAATGCTAAGAAAATTTATGATTCTTCTCCTCATTTTCTTGTTTGACAGATAATTAGGTTTTATAAAGGATAATTTTGCTAAATTGCGTCTATGATTAAAAAATTTTCACCAAGAAAAACTGTGAACTGTTGACATAAGCTGATGTTAATTGTTTCTTACCAGAAAAATATGTTCAAGATGACAATGTTTTTTTTATGCCATACTTCCTGATAAATTTTTTTCATCCTTCTTGGGAAAATTTATTTTTTTTATAATTTTAGGATTTTTCATATAAAGTGTATATAATTTTTATGGCATAATCATAAACTACATAATGGTCACGCTCCCTTTGGCACGGAGTAAGCCGTGGGCCCCACTAAGAGCAACTCGTTTTTTTGACTAGATCCACTTCCAAAATGTGCTGGTGCTAGCCAGTTGTTCTCGAGCCCTTTGACTTACCATATAAACTCTCTAAATTTCTCACAATCCACCTGTGTGGGACTAAGTTTTGCGGGGCATAACAAAATTTTCATATCTGCTAATGGTTATTCAAGGATCCAATAACAAACCCTTCTTATGACCCTTGAGCTCAGCGACTCATGGAAAATACCACAATCAATCTCCTTCATCTATAGAACAATGAAAAGTGTCCTTAACTGAGCTTAAACTGTTTGCTAATGATGCGGTTTCTTGCATTATTAGGGCAAACCCTTCCTCGCAAGTAGATAAAGCAAGAAATTTTTATTAAAGCATGAGAGTGATTCAAGTTTGACAGAAAGAACTTGGCTACTCTTATGATCTTAGTCTTCATAGGATTAGATGGTGTTAGCATTAATTTCCAAAGTTTGTTGAATAACTCTTCATGTTCGTCGAGAATGTGTATACTGTATGCAATCCTATTTATGTTTAATATCCTCCTCTAGACTTTTCTTTTATGCTTGATTGAGATTAGATCTACTACGGATCTCAAGAGTCATATCTCTAGTTTCAGGGTTTAAAACTCTCTAAATTTGTTTTAATGTTCTCTAATTTTGTAGAACCATAGAGACATTGAATTGAGATTGTGATATCACCAAGGTTTGATATGCTAACAGACTAAGGTGAAACATAGACTGTGCTTGCAATTCTGCGGAAGAATCCACATATCTGTCAAGAAATCTTAATTGCCTTTCAACCATAAATTTTCACCTTGCATGAAGTATGAACTTTTTCCTTCTAAAGTTCTACTTATGTTTTATTTTCTGAAAATTTTCTTTCCTTAACAAGGAGAGTGCAAAGTAAATATTTTTTTACTGGTTAATACATCAATTATGCTTGAAGTATGGCATTATACCTGAAAATGTATTTTCACTGCAGAAATCACTAGAAATATGTAAAGCAATAGAAACTTTCAATCTTTTTTCCTTTTCCTATCTCTGACATTTAGAACACTCATTTGCTAATTGACAGAGATGGAGGAGAGGGTTAAAGCCATGGTGAAGCTCATTGATGAAGACGCTGATTCCTTCGCGAAAAAGGCTGAGATGTACTTCAAAAGGCGTCCCGAACTAATAAACAACGTCGAAGAAGTCTACAGAGCTTACAAATCCCTGGCAGATAGATACGATCGAATATCTACAGAGCTCCATAAAGCCAATCACACTATAGCAACTGCTCTCCCTGATCAAGTACCGATGATGGATGATGACGATGACGATGACAATCACAGCGTCTCTTCATTAAACTCCGAAATTCTGCACAGCTTACCCGCTGATGCATCTAAATTCCCTAAACCACCCCCTGAGCTCCCTCGGCTAAGTTCAAGAATCAGAAGAGCTGTATCTCAACCTGTTGTACCAAAAAAACCTACACATCGAAGAGATCATTCTAATGTAAGCCCTGAAAAAGCCCAAGAAGAAATTGACAGGCTTCAGAAGAGAATCCTTGTGCTACAAACCGAGAAGGAGTTTTTTAGGGGGGCTTATGAGAAAGGATTGGCCAAGTATTGGGATATTGAAAATCAAATGACCGGTATGCAAGAAGAGATTTCTGAGCTACAAGATTGTTTCAATGCTAGGAGTTTGATCGAGGATGATGATGCTCGAGCTTTAATGGCAGCTGCTGCTCTTAAATCTTGTGAAGATACACTCGTTGGCTTGCATGAGCAAGAAAAAATAACCATAGAAGAGGGACGGGTTGAGTCTGAGAGAATTAAGTTGGCGAAATCAAAGCTGAAGTCTCTTAAGGGCGAGGAGTCTGATGAAGAAACAACCTCGGGTAGTATAGACGATGAAGTTGAGAGTTTAAGGCATGAAAGGCTAGAGCTACAATCAGTATGTGATAAAGTTAAGGGGCTTTTTGATATGAATTCAGAATCATCGGTAGCTGCTTTAGTAGAGAAAATTGATGAGCTTGTTGAAAAAGTTATCAGCTTGGAGATCACAATCTCGGCACAAACTGCACAGATAATGACATTAAGAGCTGAGAACGACGAGTTAATTAAGCAGGTTCAAGGCGTTGAAGAAGATAAAAAGAATGCAAATGTCGATCCTAATAGTTTAAATGAGAGAATGATTCAAGTTGAGAGGCAGTTACAAAGAATTCTTGGTCTTGAAAAAGATGTTCAGAATGAGAAAGCAGTCGTTAGAAGTCATTTTACTGAAGCCTGCAATGGTCTAAATGATCTCTCTGATAAGTTACATTCACCAAGATCATTCGAGCTCGAACAATTGAAAGAGACCAAAGGAGATGAAGTTATACAATTGAAAGAGACCAAAGGAGATGAAGTTATAGACAAAACTATCATCGCTGATCAAAATGATGAGGCTAAATCTCAGCTCGATGAAGATGAAGAAAACCCGGATTGGCAACAATTGATGATAAACGGTATTCAAGGCAAAGACGAGGTTCTTTTATACAAATTCTCCTCGGTTATGCGCAATTACAAGGAAACAAGAAAGCGGCTTAGTGAAATGGAGAAGAAGAACAAAGAATGCCAGTCTAAAACAACACAACAAATTCAAGAACTAAGGTGTGCAAACGCAATCAAAGACGAGGAGATCAAAACTTTACGAAAAAAACTTTTCTCAGCAGAATCTCTCAAAAAGAAAAATGATATTGTCTCAGATGCACTCACAGAAGAAGAAGAATTAGAAGGAGAGATAAAGATTAGCCTGGATCATTTATACACTACTTCGCCTATTGAAGACAAATTCAGATCAGACATCGATACTTTATTAGAAGAAAATTTAGATTTCTGGTTGAGATTTAGTACCTCGTATCATCAAATCCAGAGATTTACTGTCACATTCAAAGAACTGCAGGCAGAGACGAAGAACGCGGATACTGACGAGGATATCAGCAACAGCAGCTCAAGCTCATTGCCAACAGACAAGAAGCTGAGAGAGCTCAACACCGAGCTCCAAGTTTGGCTAGAACATAACGGGCTCCTCCAGAATGAGCTGCGTTGCCGTTTTGATTCACTATGCAACATTCAAGAAGAAATCACTCGAGTCACCGAATCAAACAAAGGAGAAGATGACGCAAATTTGACTCCATACCAAGCTGCAAAATTTCAAGGGGAAGTTATCAACATGCAGCAGGAAAATAATAAGGTTGCTAAAGAGTTACAGGCTGGATTGGATCATATCAAGGGGCTTCAGACTGAAACAGGGAAGCTGATTTCAAATCTGCATGAGAAATTTGAGTTGAGTAGTTCTAAAGCACAACAAGGGGGTCAGTACAACCAGTTTAGGCATTTTTCGACAAAATCTAGGGTACCATTGAAGACATTTTTGTTTGCGAGTAAGCCCAAGAAGCCGTCGATATTTGCGTGCATGAATCCTGTGCATCATAGGCATCATGTTGAGCATTTGAAGGGGGGTAAAATGCCTAAAGCACCACATTGATGATGTGAGGATGTATTTTAGGTTTCATAGTGGATTTCTGCTTTTGTTTATCTTGCGTAATTGTTTCTGATACTTGAAAGGTGTAGTTACGTGGATAATTCATTTTTTGGGCAATGAGTTTTGATTAAAAGAGACTAGTAGTAGTAGTTCTTTTTTTCCTTGTCTAATTCTCTCTGGTACTTTAAAGCTGAGATGATACTTGTGAGAAAAGATCATTATAATAGTTGTTGTTATGTGGATAATTCTATTTATTTCTTCTGCAAGCAATGAATGATTATTTTGATTTAAGAGACTGATAGTTAATAGTTTATGTTGATTCAGGCATATAGAAATGGTATACATGTTTGTGACTATTCCCTGACAGGTTTTCCACCTTTTTTAAAAAAAAATCCAAAAAGAAATAAGGAATCCAAAAAAATGAAAAGAAAGAACTAAAATAAATCAAATATCACACACCCAAAAATAAATTTTTCTATATATAGGCATACCAACTTATTAATAACTAGTTTCAGACCCGTGCGATGCACGGATTTATTTAGTATTGAGCTTTTAAATTTCTTAACATAGATGAACATTACAATGCTTTAAAATTCTATGTACCCAAAAAAAAAAAATCACAGTTGTTAGTAACTTTCAAGAAAAAGTTAGCAAAATGTATAGAATTGACCATCCATTATTGAAAAACAAATATATATATAGTATTATTATATATTGTACAATTCAAAAATAATGTTACCTAAACTTCATATAGGCTTTAATTGTTACTGGTAAAATGCCTCAAATATATATGCTTAATACTATAGCACGATGCAACACCAAATGATAGTAGAAAATAAACTTTTTCCTCATAGGCATAGAAGAAATTAACCATTAAGGTAAACTATAACAAAAATATAAGGTAAGTCACACTAAATCCCCCAATAACTTTCGGCTTCTTGCAGTAAACCCCCAAAAAGTATAAAACTCTCACTAAACATATTAGAAAATCCCCAAAAAAATTTTGATTTCTTTTTATTTAAACCCTATAATGGAATTAGTCCATATTTTACATGGACGAAATACCCTTAAGGCCAAAATTTTGTAAGGAAATTTTTTTTGGCATTGAATTGATCAGCTCTTAATAAAACTCAAAAGCAAGTTTTTTTAAACCGGACCAGCTTTTCAATTGAAGAATGTAATAAAATTCAATTTCTCAATTTACCCGTGAGATTATTTTTGGCATTGAATTGATCAGCTCCTAATCAAAAAAACAAAAAGAAAGATTGCAACAATTAGTAAAAAGGCTAGCAATCTATATTAAAAAAAAAAGATACATCCAAAATTTTTGAAATTGTTCCAGCTGCCAAATTGCTTTGTTTTTCACGCTGGCAATGCTTCTTTGAACAATTGAAAGAGTAATACGTCTACTTGTAAACATGCATCTACCAAACAGTACGGTGGAAGTCCTGCTCCCTCGAAAATCCGAAAAACAATACACAAATATAACTATGCATATAATCTATCAATTTATGTAAATACTGAATTAGACTATGTAAAATTTGAAAATACCAAGTTTTGCACCTATAATTCTTCGATCTGGCCGTCGTATTATGCATATCACGTTTTTGTTTATTTATCATGTGATATGATAAATATCAATCCTAGTAGGCTGGCTATATGTATCCAGAACAAATTGATTTCAAAGTCTAATCCTGTTGTGAGCATATTTATGTATATACTAAAGTTATTGGATGTACAACTATAGAAAGTCTTTTCATAGCTACAACTGTAGAAAGTCTTTTCATACCTGTGATCTCATGCAGCAACTTTTATTATGAAGTTAACAACTATTTGTGGAACACAATTCCATTATACTCTTTCGATCATCACTTCCCTAAATTACAGGCAAAATTAACAAATCTCACCAATACACCACCAAGTTTGACATATCCAAACTAAAAATATATAAACTAAATCAAGGATCAGAAAATTAGTAAAGGACAAATATGCTTCGACATGGATCTCCAAACATTGACTGATCCTTGTTTGAGATGGAACTACTGTTGGGGCGCACGGCGGAAGCGTAAGTCCGAGAAAACCCCGACAAATAAGTAAACAAACTAGGCAAAACACA
>JBAKGM010004691.1:0-12446 GCA_037177215.1 Asparagus racemosus | reverse complement strand
TTTGATTTTTCATTGTAAGCCTTATAAAAAGGCGATCTTTTTATTGAATTCGTTTGTAATCCCATAAAGGTGTAATGAGTTCAGCAAAGAAAATCAATCAAATGACTTTCCCCGCGAACATCAGGTAGGCCATCCTAATCTTTGTCAGGGCAATGGATCATTCTCTCAGAGAACTTCTTGATTAGAAAAATGACAATGGCCACGAGCAAGCCATTAACTACCTCGGCTGAACCAAGATTGGTGCCAAGCATCGTTGCAATCCAGTTGAAAAGGTATGTCTAGCATTGGTCTTCGTAGTTTAGAAGATGCAACACTACCTCACTGGTCAAGCCATCCACGTCATCTCAAGAGTTAATCCTCTATGAATACTCACGACGAAACTCGATTCACTGAACTCTAGGTTAGCCAAATGGGCAATACTACTTTCACAATACGATATGACATTCATACCATAGAAAGCGGTTAAAAGTCAAGCAATAGTGGACTTTTTAGCAGAGCATCCCATCCCCGAGTGTTCTAATCTTTACGAAAGAATTTCAAATGAAATCTTTGAGTCAAATGCCACCTCAAACCACCAGATATAGTGACTTTACTTTGACAGTGCATCAAGATGCAACCACAAAGGAGCAATTGTTATTGGAGTAGGGGTAGCGTTGATTGAGCCTTGCGGACATGTCCTTCCTCGGGCCTCCTCATTGACTGAACCATGCTCTAACAATGTGGATGAGTATAATGCCCTTGCAATTGGCCTACAACTTGATCAAGACATGGGTATTAAATACCTTGAAGCTTACGGTGATTCCAAGCTGATCATAAATCAGATCAAAGGAGAATATGAGGTCCACCACAATGGTCTCAAACCCTACCACAAAGCAGCAATAAAGCTCGCCATGTCATTCAAAGGTTTCTACGTTAGTTATGTAGCCCAACTCAAAAATACTCATGCAGATGCTTTAGTATCCCTTGCAGCCACACTTGCTTTGGTGCCCAAATCTACTAACCGCATCACAGTGACTAGCCACCAATTATGCTCCCAGAGCAAATTCTTAAAGCTACCAAAGTGAATGCCATGCCAACTCACTTCGATGTTAATGATTGGCGGTTCTCAATCATCGACTATTTCTTGCACAGAATACTACCTGATAGTCTGAAGTAATCAATCTCTATTCAAAGAAGGGCTTCACACTTGTTCTATGATTCTGCTACGTAGCCTTTGTACCAATGATCATTTGATGGTGTGTTGCTTCGATGCTTATCCCCAAGTGAAGCTCGAGAAGCATTAAAGGAAGCCCACAATAGTGCATGTAGAGCTCACTAACCAGATCCTAAACTTTATGATCGACTTCGTCGTCTATGTTACTACTGGCTGACAATGATAGCAGATGTGGTAGCATAAGCTAAATGATGCCATGCAGGTCAAGTGCCCAATGATTTTCTACATCAACCTCTAGAAGAATTGCATGTGACTGTTACCTCGTGGCCATTCAAAGCATGGGGCATGGAAATCATAGGGCCAATCAGTTCACCGTCCACTTAATGCCATTGATTCATCTTGGCCATTACAGACTACTTCTCCAAAGAGGCTAAAGCTATTCCGTTTAGAGAAGTCAATACATCTCAGATGATCAAATTCTTGAGACATCATGTGATCTATCGATTCAGTGTCTCTAGGTAGATTGTTCATGACAACTTCTCGTAGTTCATCAGTCGACCGTTCTTTAAATTCTGCAACAAGTTTAGAATTTAAGATATGGCTTCTACGCCAAACAACCCACCTGCTAATGGTCTAGTTGAAGCTTTCAACAAAACCATCATAAAACTTCTAAAACAGTTTGTCTCCTTCAATAAACGAGATTGGGATGAGAAACATGGAGAGTGTTTGTGGGCTTATTGAACAGCAATCTGCACTCTCACTTGTTCTACACCTTTTTCGTTAGTTTACGGATGTGAAGTCGTGATCCTCCTAGAAATTCAGGTGCTCTCATTAAGAATTGCCCTTGCCAAGCAGATCACAATCGAAGAACATCATCAAAAGTATCTCCAAGAACTGGAGGCATTGGATGAGCTGAGACTCCAAGCTCAACAACAAATCAAGATGTACCAGTCACGGATTTCGAGGGCCTTCAACAGGAGAATTAGAGAACGATCCTTTAAAGAAGGTGACCTAGTCTTAGCCATTCATCGACCCATAGTGATGACGCATAAGACTAAAGAAAAATTTCAACCCAAATGGAAAGGTCCATTTGTAGTAAAGATAGTCTACTCAAATAGAGCATACCACCTAATTGACCAAAATGGCAATAGGCTCATTGCACCAATCAGCGGGAAGTTTCTCAAGAAATATTACCCTTGATCTTAGCCAATATTATCTCTCCACAGAGATTCTGGTCACGTTTAGGTTTCTACCTCTAACCATAGATATTGATCTTCTTGATCCAAAACCAAATCAAAACCCCTAACGAGTCATCAAGTTAACACTACTCCTCTGTATAATTCTGGATAGTTTATCACCGTCATGTTAACATTACACCTCTGAACGGCTCTCATGATCTAATTAGTGAACATTACACCTCTGTCAAAAATTAAGATAAAAAAGAGAAAAAAAGAAAAAAAACTTTGAAAGAAAAAGTGAAAAAAAAGAGAAGAAAATTTTGACTACATCCTCCTCATGCCAAACGTAATTGTAGATTTTTTGTCATCTTCTAGGTCGTTCGAACAAATGTAAGTACTTCATTACCTATCTGCTTTACTATGTGTATCGTAGAGTTGTATTGAGAATAATATAAAATTTAGGTGTGGGGCTAGGGACTAGTCATCTTTTCTCTTTATTTTACCATTTTCCTTTTTTATTTCATATTTTCTTTTCTTTTCTTTCCTTAAAAAAACTTCAAAAATTTTTTTCACTTGCCAACTTGATAGAGTTAATTAATAATTGATCTACTTGATAAATATTAAATTGTATAATTCTTAGTTAGTTTTATTCCCAAGTTAACATTTTATGATAACACTAAATAATTAAAGAAAAAGCTGTACAACCATTTCTTAGTTTTGTCCTTAAGAGAAAATGGTATAAATCTAAGCTTAATCAAATCCTCAGATAGTTTCCTAATCTTAATCATAAGACAAACTTCCTCAAACTCAGAGATAATAATGTAAGCTTCATAAGATTCATTTTCTAAGAACTTCAAAAGTGTGTTTATGAAGTGTGGTCTAAGCTCAAAATTAGCTTCATCAACATCGGGTAGCCTAATGCAAGATGGGATTGCACTCCTAACTGGATAACACATATCTTAAAGAATAGGTGGATTAGGATTAGCTATTTCTTTGATTTTAAAATTTGGTTCAACACAGATAATCGATTGGTATCATCCCTAATCCAAACTCGCATACACTAAGACAAATTCTTTTAGAATTTTTTTATTTTTTAAACTAAAATGGAAATTAGGAAAAAGATCTAAGAAAAATAAAAGCTAGTTAAGTTTTTTCTTCTAAGGAAAAACTAAAAGACCTAAAAGATTAATGAGAGACGAGAAGAATGATAAAAAACCTAACTAAAATAAATCAAGTGCAACTACTTTGAAACAATCACCCTTAATTCTGGATTTAATCCTAGACTCAATTAGACTAGCTCCTAACTAAAAACTCCTTGAGTGAAAAGATTAAAGTTTACTTGGTCATTTAGCCAGGTAACGGTAGTACTGGAGGGAGGCTAAAGACCAATTAATTACCTATTTCCTTGCAGAGTGTTTTACACAACCCCTAAACATTACCTTAGACGCCAATGATTCAAGTAAACTTAAACTGGTTGACTTAAGTATTTCTTATTGCTTAATGAGCTCGAGAACTTAGGGACCAATGTCTAATGAGTTCCAAAGGATTGGGTTTGTGTAGTGTGGAATTATGATTTGTGGACTAAGGAAATAGTGACGAAATTCCTCACCTTATCTTGATTAAGAGGTATTGCCCTTAAGAGTATTTTCAAGTAAGTGCTTAAATCAAAATGCTTAAATCACTTCGGTGAATTTCTTCTAACTATATGCAATATAACCCTAAGAATTAAAAGCAACTACAAAAGGATGCAAAAAAGGAAAATCTTTTTGTTTTTAGGGTAAACAATCAAATAAATGTGAGAAAGAGAGCTCTTGTTTGAATTTATTATCTTATTAGTAGTTATTCAAGTGGAGGGTGGATTTTATTAGGGTTGACAGAGAAATGTTTTTTTTCATTAGTTTCTAATTGTCTCTAATGTGAAGAGCCTAAACTAGAAGGTGGAATTGAAAAGTAATAGAAAGAAGGCTTACATTCTGAAGCAAATCTCCAATCTTCAATCGTCAATCTTCTAGCCAATCCTTCACATTTAAACACACAAATCAAAAAAAAATATAAAAATCCTAATTATAAGCATCTTCCCTAGTAACAGCGCCCAAAACTTGATGTGTTGTGAATATGTGTCAAGATTACAACCGTACAATTAAGTTATAGTATAGTATAATGTCGGTTTCATGAGGAAGGTGGATAGGAAAAATTCTTACATGGGTCCTAGAGTTGTGTGTAGACAACTAGGAGTGAAAGAGAAGAGATATAAAGAGTGTGTGATTATTTATAAATAAAATAAAACTAGAAAAGAGGGGAGCAAGAGAGTGACAATAAAGGCAAATGAGAACAAACAAAGGGGAAAAATAAAAAAAAGAAAAGAACAAAATTAAGAAGATAAGAAAACAATCATAAAGAACAAAATCAACTAGATAAGATAGCAATCTAGAATTGAATCCGCTAATTTATTTTATTTAGGATTTATGAACTACTTTCTTTTTATCACATTTTACATTAGATTTATTAAGTATAAACTATCAAACCACTTAAGTAAATCATAACCTATCAAATTATCATCTAAGAAAAATTACCATTCATGAAAAGAACAACAATTAGATAGTAATTCTAGAATTCATAAACATAACCTATCAAACCACTTAAGATAAACATAGATTATTAAATTTTTCTTCTATCAATTAGTTGTCTAGTTAATTATCCTGAACATGAGTATTTGAGCACAAGAGAGCAATCCAAAAATCATAATAGAAATCAAACTACTTTCATATAATCTAGAATTCCTACAAGATTTAGTTGCACATTTTGGAAAATAAAAATAAAGAAATACAACTAGACTAGAGAGCATAAAAGAAAGAGAATAAAAATAACAACTAACTATATTACAAAAGTAAATAGCATAAAAGTAAATCTATATTACAAAATAAATATGTAAGAAAAAAATTCTACAAAGCATAAAAATACACAATAAAAATAAAAGAGCATGAAAGTAAATCTAAACTATGAAACATGAAATAAATCTAATCTACCAACATAAAAAATAAAAGAAAATAAATTTCTAAAACACGAGATTCTAAATAAAATAAAAGAAAAAAATAAAAGAAGAAGAAAAGAAATTTTAAAAGGTAAATGTTTTTATTAATTGGAAAGAAAGTTTATAATTTTGGAAGGTCTACTCAATTAAAAGTAACATTCCTCTCCAAATAGAGTGTTTACAAAATTTTTCACACTCAAACCCCTCACCCTCTACCCTTATTTATGGCCTACAATAATCAACAAGAGCCCTTAGATTAGTCTTGGGCACCAAGAAATAAATCTCAACTATTTACTGTTCAATTACAAATCAATCAGTTGGCCAATCGATAGGCCAATCAGTTAGTTAACCAATTGGTATCTCTAAAATCTACCACTCCATATAGCTCCATCTTGTCGAGATAGTCAATTTTCATATATCTTATATTAGGTTTCACTTTCCAGATTGGGAGATAATATCATTTCTTTGCGATTGATCATCCAAAATATGATTTTGTCTTAATTTTTTTCTTATTGGATCCTTATTTCTTGGGCTTTTATAGACCGCTTGGCTTGATCTTGGGTTTCAATAAAAGCTTGAAAAATGAGTGAGTTTGAGTTCTTTTAGGCTCTTATTCATTAATTCTTCACTTCCTGTAGTTTAAGGGAAAAACACATTATTAGGGATATATTTATTCAAATAATATAGATAATGATGGTATAAAAAAGTAATAAAATATGATGATCAATGCACTTTTATTATTTGTTTGCTTTAAGGAATTTATTTTCTTGCATTTTTCTTTTGTAGTGTAGATTTACTTTTATGCTCTTTTATTTTTGTTAGTTAGATTTCTTTTTTGCTCATAGTTTAGATTTTTATTTCTTCACTTTTATTTTCATTTTTAGTTTTTATTTTACTTGTAATTTAGGTCTCTTTCTTTCATGCTTTCTAGTCTAGATTTTGTTTTTATGTTTTTATTTAGAACATGAGTAACTAAAATCTTGTAGGAAATCTAGAATTGTATGAAACTAGTTTTATTTCTTTTATGATTTGTGGATCTATTGTGCTCAAAATGATCATGTATAGAATAATCAACTAGAGAACTAATTAATAGAATAAGAATTTGATAATATATGCTTATCTTAAATAGTTTTATAGGTTATGCTTATAAATTCTAAACTTACTATCTAATTATTTTTTTTTAATGGATGGAATTTTGCTTGGATGATAATTTGATAGATTATGCTTTCTTTTATTAGTTTGATAATCTATGCTTAATAAATCTAAAGTAAAATATCTCTTTTACTTGCTTTGATTTTGCACTTTTTGACTATTTTCTTATCTTCTTAATTTTGTTCTTTTCTATTTTCTTTATTTCTCCCCTTTGTTTGTTCTCATTTGTCTTTACTGTCACTCTCTTTCTCCCATCTTTTCTAGTTTCTTTTTACTTGAAAATAATCACACACTCTCCTTATATCTGTTCTCTTTCGCTCTAATTTGTCTACACAACTCTAGGAACTAATTTAGACTTTTCTACACACGTTCCTCGAGGGATAGATATATTTCTATACTATAACTTAATAGTTGTGTACTTCTAACTTTACATTATCAACTTTACATTATTTGATCATCACATTTTATTACACTTGTATACCCTCATTATCTATTTTATTTGAATAAATGTATCACTAATAACGTGTTTTTCTATTAATTTGCAGGTAATAAAGAATTAATAAATAAGAGACCAAAAGAACTCAAGCTACCTTATTTTTTAACCTTTTATTGAAGCTCAAGATCAAGTCAAGTAGCCTATAGAAGCCAAAAAAAATATCAAGTGAAATTCAATTTCAAGATTATCAGTCGCAAAGAAACAATATTATCTCCCAATCTGAAATGCAGAATCTAACATATAATATATGAAAATTACCTATTTCGATGAGATGGAGCTATTTAGAGTGGCAGATTTTAGAGATACCAATCGATTAATCAACTAATTGGCCAATTAGTTGGCTAACCGATTGGCAATTGATTGGTCAACCAATTGATTCATAATTAAATAGTAAATAGTTAAGATTTATTTCTTGGAGCTCAAGGCTAATCCAAGGGCTCTTGTAGATTACTGTAGGCTATAAATAGGGGTAAAGGGTGAGGAGTTTGAGTGTAAAAAATTTTGTAAACTCCTTTTTGAAGAGGATGACCTTTAATTAAGTCTTTCAATTTGTAAACTTTGTAAGTTTGCAATAAATAAAAAACTTCTCTTTTTCAATTTTATTTCTTCTTCTTTGTTGATGAAGATGAAGATTTACTTTCAATGGGCTAATCTCTTGCAAGGTAAATTATTATTTTTCTCTTTTAAGTTTTTATTTTAGAAATTCATGTTTTAGGATTTTATTTTTCTTTTTCTTTTTGTATTGTTAGATTAGATTTAGTTCATGCCTTATAGTGTAGATTTACTTTTATGCTCTTTGATTATTTTATTGATTTATAGAACTCATTTTCTTATATTTTTCTTTTGTACTTTGAATTACTTTTATGCTCTTTTATTTTTGTTAGTTCGATTTCCTTTATGCTTATAGTTTAGATCTTTATTTCCATGTTCTTGTTCTTATTTTTGTAGTTAATTTTTATTTTTCTTATCTTTTTCTTTTATACTTTCTAGTCTAGATTTTATTTCCTTGTTTTTAGTTTTGAATATGTGCAACTAAATCTTGTAGGAATTCTGGAATTATATGAAACTAGTTTGATTTTCTTTTATGATTTGTCGATTACTCTTTTTGTGCTCAAAATGATCATACATAGGATAATCAACTAGAGAACTAATTGATAGAAGAAAAATTTGATAATCTATGCTTATCTTGAGTAGTTTGATAGGTTATACTTATGAATTATAGAATTACTATCTACTTGCTTATTTTTTTCATGAATGATGATTTTGCTTGGATGATAATTTGATAGGTTATACTTTCTTTAAGTGAATTGTTAGTCTATGCTTAGTAAATCTAAAGTAAAATGTGATAAAAAGAGTGTAGTTCATAAATCCTAAATAAAATTATTCAGTAGATTCAATTTTAGATTCCTATCTTCTTTACCTGATTTCCTCTATCTTTTACTTATTTTAATTTTTCTCTTTTTGATTATTTTTTCTCATTTTGATTTTATTCTTTTCTATTTTCTTCATTTATCCTTCCTTTTTAGTCTTTTTTTATTTGTTCACTCTCTTTCTTCACACACATTTATAGGATCCAATTTAGAATTTTTCTACACACCTTTTTCGTGGGATCGACATAGTAACTATGATGTAACTTGGTTGTGCACTTGCAATCTTGACACTATTTTCACAACACATCAAGTTTTTGGCAACATTCTCAGGGAAGGTGCATGTAATTTAGACTTTTCTATTTTGGTTCTTTAATTTGTGTGTTTAATTGTGAAAGAACAACTTTGAAGAAGAAGATTGAGGTTTGAATATTGAAGATTTGGTTGAAAAGGTGAATCCCCTTTCTAGTATTTTCAATTCCACCCTTTGGTTAGTTTCTCACAGTTAGAGGCAACTAGAAACTAATAAAAATAAAAAGTAATAAAAACTTTCCCTTGTCGACCCTAATAAAATCCTCCCTCCATTTGAGCAACTACTAATGATAAAATAAATGTAAACAAGAGCTCTCTCTCTCTCTCTCTCTCTCTCATTTGTTAGGTTAATTAAAAACAAAACAAAAAGATTTTTCTTTTTGCATCATTTGTAGTTGCTTTTAATTATTAGGGTTGCATTGCATATAGTTAGTAGGAATTCACCCAAGTGATTTGAGCATTTTGATTTGACAATCACTTGAAAATACTCTCATGGGCAAAACTCGTAATCAAGATAAGTTGAGTGATTTCATCACCCTTTTCTTAGCACATAAATCACTAATTTCTCACTACACAAATCCTAACCTTTAAAACTCATTAGACGTTGGCCCCTAAGAAGCCGAGCTCGTTAAGGAACAAAGAAATCCTTAAGTGAACTAGTTTAAGTTTATTTAAATTTGTTAGTGCCTAAGGCAAGATTTATGAATTGCATAAAGCGCTCTATAAGGAAAGATGTACTTAATTGGTCTTTGACCTCCATCTAGTACTATACTTACCTGGCTAACTGACCAAGTAAACTTCAATCTTTTCACTTAAGGAGTTTTCGGTTAGAAGCTGGTCTAGTTGAGTCTAGGCTTAACCCATGAATTAAAGGTGATTGTTTCAAAGTGGTTACTCTTGATTTATTTAAGTTAGGTTTTTCTTTTATCCTTCTTTTCTTCTCTCATTAATCTTTTAGGCCTTTTAGTTTTTCCTTAAAAAAACTTAACTAACTTTTGCTTTTCTTATATCTTTTTCCTAATTTGTGTTTAAGTTACGAATTTGTTTTGGTGTGTGCAAGTTTGGATTATAGGTAATACTAATCAATTAATCCATGTTGAGCTAATTTTTTAAATTAAAGAAATGGCAAATCATAATCCATCCGTTCTTCAATATATGTGTTATCCTCAAGAAGAGAGTGAGTCAGTCTCATGTTTTGAGAAGATTTTTGCTGATGAAATCAAAATACTGGAGGATTTTGAATTGAAACTTGATTTTACGAAGTCAGACACAAGTTTGTCTAGTCTTAGCTTTGAGGAACTTTTTGCTGATAAGTTTAGGTTCCTAGAAAATATAGAACAGCTAGCGTATCATACCTCGACCATGAATCTTGAGTTTGAGAAAACTTTCAAAGAAGAATTGGTTGTGTTAGGATAAAATTTAAGTCATAGGGAACCTGAGTTCAAATATGAGACTAGCTAATCCCAAAAACACAAGAAGCATACCTGCCTACAAATGCTGTAGAAATCATTAAAAACCTCAGAGTAAATGGAATTTTAGCACATCATTGAGTTTATCATTTTAGACTTTTTTAAAATCTGGGGTAGAATTTTTAACAATAAGATTGGATTAGATGTAAAGTGTGAGCTTTTTATTTTTAATCTTTTATTCTACATCTTTACTCTTTGTTTCAAGATAATAATAATAATAATTTATTCTTCTCTCCTTTGAGGCTTTCATGTTCTTTTGGAAAAAAAGAAAAAAAGAAAAGAAAAAAAGAAATAAGAAAAAATGAGAAAAAACAAATAAAAGAAAAAAAGAAAAAACTTTAAAGAAAAAGTGAGAAAAAGAAGAACATTTTGGCTACATCCTCCTCATACCAAAGGTAATTGCAGATTTTTTTTATCATTGTTCTATGTCATTCGGACAAATATAAGTACTTCATTTCCTATCTGATTTACTTTGTGCACCATAGAGTTGTATTGAGGATAATATAAAATTTAGGTATGGGGGTGAGGACTAGTCGTCTTTTCTCTTTACTTTACATTTTTTTCTTTTCTTTCCTTTTCTTTCCCTAAAAAAATATTTTAACTTACTAACTTGATAGAATTAATTAATAATTGATCTACTTGATAAATTTTAAATTTTCTAATTCTTGATTAGTTTTATACTTAAGTTAACCTTTTATGAGAATGCTAAATAAATTTCTTAAGAAATAATTTTCAAAGTAATATACTTCATTATAGTCTAACTTAGACATTTAATTAAGTTAATGAAATTTTTGCATGCTTAGCTTAGAGTAGAAAATAATTTTTAATTTTTCTTAATTTAAATATTTTTCAAAATATATATACACATATACTCATATAAATATTATATAAAAAAGTATTAACAAAAAGAAGAGTGTGAAAAATGGGCACCAATAGAAATTTTCTTGAACTGCAAGGTGGTTCTAGATTACTAAGCCTAAGTTGACCAAGTAATTAAGCTAGAGGAGTGTTTCCATACTTAATGACCTAAGCCCAATTGGGTTAGGATTCATTGACTCAAAACTCATTAAATAGTCACTTAAAATGCTTGATAAGTAGAACAAAATCACCAAGGAATAAAGAGTTTAAAAAAAGAAAAATAAATTACTATATATTGTTCGTGGGAAAGTTGCAGTGATTTCCATTGCAAATGAATTCATTACAGCTTTTTGGTATTACAACGAGATTCAAAAAATGATCGCCTTTTTTAGGCTTACAATGGCAAATCAAAAAGATTACAACTTTTTGCACTTTTGTGAACAAACGTGGGATCCATTTTTCGGATCCTCGCTTGTATGGGATCTTTGCCTGTGCCGGGGACTATTTTATCCGTCCGTAGACTGTCGCGTGATTAGATCGAAATGTTAGATCTACAGTTCTGTGATGATTATTTTATGAAGGAAATAATCGCCGACGGGGATCAACTCACGAAGGAGGTGATCGCCGGAGTGGGTGAAATCGACCAAGTGAAGTCACACACGAACCCTGGGATTAAGACCAAGCTTAATCCTGAGGGTGGATCTGGTAGATCTGACTTGAGTCAGTGTAGATCTGGTCTGGATCTCCTCTGAATCTTCTCCTCGCTGTGTGGATCTGAGTTATGACGAGTTCTTCGTGTGCACAGGATGTAGATATGACTTTTCTTCTCTGCAAAGGCTCAGATCTATGCAAAGAGCTCTCAGAAATCTAGCCTCAAATGTCAAAATTTTCCAACCCCTGAACTGAGGACCCCCCTGGCCTATAGGCAAATGAGAGAGAGGGGGGGAAGAGCGGTTATGGGCGAAAATGGCTTGGCCTTGGCTGAGTCAGCCAAGGCCGAGCTACCTCGGCCTTGGCCGAGGCTGAGGTGCCTTGGCTGAGACTTTCTTGTTCTTGGCTGAGTCTTCCCAGCTTTTCGGCCTTGCTCGCAACCCTATTCCGGCGATTTTTGAACCCGGTTTATCTAGTTGCCTCGATTCTCGAGCCCGGGTTGACTGTTTCGTCAATTCTAGAATTCGCTTGACTCAGTTCCTGTAGGATCGATGATCGAATACACTGAAACACTAGGGGGGGTGAATAGTATTTTATAAAAATTATGCAAAACGGATTATAAATTGCAATAAAGATAACATCAATCTCAGAAAATAATCAACACAAACACAAGGTATTTTTATACTGGTTCCACCTCCCCGCTGTACATCCAGTCCCCAAGCAAATCCCGCTTGAGAGTTTCCACTATGATTTTGAAAACACTTACAAAATCAAACGCA
>JBAKGM010004662.1:0-12447 GCA_037177215.1 Asparagus racemosus | reverse complement strand
CCAGTTTTCCAGGCCGGGCCGGCCCGGATGGACAGGGCTAGGTTGGCAGTAAGATATATAGCACCCAAATAATCACACCATAAAATTGGAGGAGATTGAAGCGAAACTTGTAGCTTATTAAGCAAGGAACAAAGCCAAATCAGCCTTGTAGCTACATTAGCAAGGTCACGATATTCAGATTCGTTCGAGCTGACCATGAAATAAGATTATTTCCCAAGAAAATAGCATAATCGCTGGAGGACGTTCAATCAACAAGGCAGCCCGCCCAATCTGCGTCGGAGAATGCATGAAGAACAAGAGAGGTTGACTTAGATTTAACTGCCATGAGATAGTGTATGCTTTAGATACCGTAAGATGCACTTGACTGCTTGCCAATGATAGATAGTCGGCATGCTCATAAATTAACATAACTTATTTACTACAAATGCCAAATCGGGATGAATGAGGGTAACATATTGCAAAGCACCAGCCACTTGATGATATAAGGATGGATCGTTGAATAAGGGACCGTTACGAGTGAGCTTGGTGCTAGTCAATAAAGGTGTTTGAATAGGCTTCATTCATTCCATATTTGTGCGATTAAGAAGATCCACAATATACTTCCTTTGAGAGAGAATTATTCCTTGTGGATGTTGAATAACCTCGACCCCTAAGAAGTAGTGAAAAGGATCAAGATCTTTCTGATTATTATATTTTATTACACTTTTATACCCTCATTATCTATTTTATTTTGAATAAAATATCTGGTAATAAGTATTTTTTATTTTAATTTACAGGAATTAAAAGATTAAAGAATAAGAGCCCAAAAAGAACTCAAATCTCTCATCTCTCAATGATTTTTGAAGCCTAAGACCAAGATAAAGAAGCCCATGAAGACCCACACAAGAGAAATTTGGCCAAACGAACAGAAGTTGACGAAGTAACGATATGGGTATCGATACAAATATCGATAGTATTATCGACACTAGTATTGATAGGGGTATCGATACTAGTATTGATAGGGGTATCGATTCTAGTATCGATACCTAGTAAACAATTACGAATCAAAGGTTGAAATTATGTAACTTGGAGATTAAGTTTAAAGTAAGGGCTAATATTGATTGTAATATTCTATAAATAGGGGTAGAGAGTGAAGGTTTAGGGTGTGAAAAATTTTGTAAAATTCTATTTGGAGAGAAGGGTTACTCTTAATTAAGAAGACATTCTAAACTTGTAAACTTTGTTTGCAATTAATAAAATTTTTTTACCACTTTAAAATTTTCTTTTCTTCTCTTTATTGATTGATGAAGATGAAGATGAAGATGAAGATGGCAATTTATTTTCAAGGAGCCAACCTCTTGCAATGTAAGTTTTTTTTCTCTTTTATTTTCATGCCTTAGAAATTCATATTTTAAGATTTATTTTATTTTTCTTTTTATATTGGTAAATTAGATTTATTTTGATGCCTTGTAAAGTAGATTTACTTTCATGTTTTTTTGCATTTTTATTTTGTAGTATAGATTTATTTTCTTGTATTTTTTTTATAGTTTAGGTTTCTTTTTATGCTCTATTATTTTTTATAGTTTAGATTTACTTTTTGTGCTCATAGTTTAAATCTTTATTTTCTTGTTCTTATTCTTATTTTTTGTAATTAGTTTTTATTTTTCTTGTATTTTGTTCTCATTATTTCATGCTCTCTAGTCTAGATTTTATTTCTTTATTTTTGTTTTCTAAAATGTGTAACTAAAATATTGTAGGAATTCTAGAATTATATGAACCTAGTTTGACTTTTTATGGCTTGTGGATTGCTCTCTTGTGCTTAAAATGATCATGTTTATGATAATCAACGAGAGAACTAATTGGTAGAAAAAGAATCTGATAATCTATGCTTATCTTGAGTGGTTTGATAGGTTATGCTTATGAATTCTAGAATTAATATCAAGTTGTTGTTCTTTTCATGAATGTTGATTTTACTTGGATGATAATTTGATATGTTATGCTTTTCGTAAGTGGTTTGATATTCTATGCTTAATAAATCTAAAGAAAAATGTGATAAAAAGAGAATAGTTTCTAAATCCTAAATGAATTCAACTAGTGGATTAAATTCTAGATTCCTTAGTTCTCTAATTGATTTCCTCTATCTTTTACTTATTGCAATTTTCCTCTTTTTGGTCAAATTTCTATTTATTGATTTTGTTCTTTTCCATTTTATTCTTTATTTTCTTTTATTTGTTCCCTTGGTTTTATTTTTCTCTAATTTCTTCATCTCTCTTTCTCTCCTCTTAATCTAGTTTTCTTTTATTTATAAATAATCACACTTTCCTCATATCTCTCCACATTTACACTTTCACTCCTAATTGTCAACACACAACTCTAAGAACCATTTTAGAATTATCTCTACACATCTTTCTCGAGGGATCGACATCTTTCTATACTATAACTTAATATTTGTGCACTTACAACTTTGTTTTATTTACCCCCTATCCCTTTCAAAGAAAATTCACGACCAAGACTTTGAATGAGATGAGTGAGGGCTGCATTTGAGCTTCCTGTATGCAGGATGTCATCAACGTATACTAGGGCATATAGGGATATATTCTTAGGGGAGTATATGAATAATGATGCATCTGTCTTGGATGCCATAAATCCTAACTTAAGAAGAAAGGAACTTAGACGATGAAACCATGCTCGCGCTGCTTGTTTTACACCGTATAAAGAATGTTGAAGTTTGCAAACATGTTGAGGGTGATTACTATCAAGGAAGCCCGACGGTTGCAACATATAAACCTCCTCCAAGAGATGATCATAAAGAAAAGCATTATTCACATCCAATTGGAATAGTCCAGCCTTTAGAGACTCCTATAGAGAGAACTGTACGAATGGTTGTTGTCTTGATGACTGGACTAAAAGTGTCAGTGTAATAAACTCTTTCTTGTTGATTGAACCCCTTCGCAACAAGGTGTGCCTTGTAATGATTGATTCTACCATGTGGTTTGTATTTTAGATGAAACACCTACTTGCACCCAATAATGTTCATTGAGGGGAGGCACTAATGTCCAAGTGTCATTTGTCAAGAGCGCCGAGATTTCCTCTGACATAGCTGCTCTCCATTGTGGATTTTTATTAGCTTCAGTAAAGCATGTTGGCTCTTGAATAGCTACACTTTGTGAAAGAAATGCAGTAGGAAGAGCGTGCTTTGTTGCGAAAAGCACTCTAGAACTACGTAGATCAGCAAGTTGACGATAATCTGTAGTATTTCTCAAGCGCAACTCCATCGGGTGAGTTGAGAAGGTCGCATTACTAGTGGGCAATAGGGGAGATCCAGATTCAATTGGTTTAGTGATATGGACAGTCCCTTACCATTAACAACTTGAATTTGATCTCCTCCTTTGTACTCTTTAGAGGTCATAAAATTATTGAAGTCCGGGGCAACACGATGGGTAGCACCAGTGTCGGGAAACTAATCATCAATAGGCGTATGTGAGGGCTGAAATTGTGCAAAGTTGGCCTGAGGACTGGGCAGAACACGATGACGGAACCGACAATGATAAGGACTATGGCCATGCATACCACAAACTGGGCAGGGATCGCGTCGATCAGAGGAGGCACGATCACATCCACAGTGAAATTGATTGTTGTTAGTCATTGTCGGTTGAGCATGAGCAACATTAGCTACATGAACAATTGAGGAGACCACAACAGATTGTGTTGAGAGATGAATTTCATGGCCAGCGAGCAAACTATGGAGTTTAGGATGAGAGACTTGTTTTGACCTAGCAGACAAGGGTGAAATCATTTTGCCACATTCGCTAGCCAAAGTATGAAAAATGGCATTAAAGGTGGCAGGAGTCATTGGTTGATCAATAGCAACAAGTTCATCGGCAAGATATTTTGCTTTGCTCAAGTAGGAGGAGACAGAATCATCTCGTTTCTTTAGATTCTGCAGTTGAGTGGTCAGTTGAAGAACTCGAGTGTGCGATGGAGAGCCGAAAGCTTGATGTAGAGTCTTCCATACTTCATGGGATGTCGCAAGACTGACAACTTGCTAGAGAACTTCTCCTGAGAGTGAAGCGATAATCCAACTAAGGAGGAGTTGGTCTATGCGAACCCACGCAGTATATGCCAGATTTAATGATGACAAACTAGAGTCACTTGTAACAATGGAAGAGGGAGGACAACAATCTATGCCTTCCACTAATTCGAGGTGATCTAAACTCCTTAACAAAGGAAAAAACTCCTTAACAAAACTCCTTAACAAAGGAGATTGTTGGAGTTAGCTTTAAAGAAACTATGTAAAAAAAGGAAAAAACTGCGTTTTCCATAGCAAGTAGTTTGTTCGAGTTAGCTTTAAAGAAAGAAAATGATGAATATTACCGAGATTGGGAAGAGGCAGGGCCACAAAAAAATCGAATGTTAAGGAAGATGTAGGGGAGGTAGTAGAGCTGGAAGTTGACATGGTGGTGGAGGATTGGGATCATAAGCTGCTCTGTTACCATAAGGAAGCTAAGAATAGAATTCTGTAAAAGGCTAACTCACCTCAATCGTGAGTGATCATTCATATATATGGAGTTGTAGATTGCATGAGATATAGGTGAGTAGTTATAGGAGATATACATGAGAAGTTACATAAGATATCTAATCTTATCATCACAAATCTTGTTATGTATAATCATGCATAACCAAATAGATTTATCAATCAAAATACAGTTATGCAGAACTAAGCATAACCAAAGTTTGTTTACAACAAACTCTATTAGGAGATTTCAATATAGCTCCCATGGTCTTGGGTTCGATAATGGGCTAAGTTATCAACCAAAAAAAGAAAAAAAAGAAAAAGAGCTTTTAACTTATAATTCATGAAAATCATGAATTAAAGTATCACTACAATAAAAGTTGTAAATTATGATACGTTTTTTGTCTCTACGCGACACATTTTTGTGTTGCACAAATAGAGTGTGACACATATCAAAAGTGTGGTTAGAGCATGTGTGGAGAGCGTCTTTCTACACAGGTGAGAATGTATCATAAAAATCACAACACATATCTATATCACGAGTGGTGACACATACATGTGTCGCAAAACTCGTGACACATATACGTGCCAAGAGTGATGACACATAATTGTGTCTAGAATAAAAAAATATAAAGAGTATCATCATTCAACACTATAACTTTCCTGAAGGTCACCCATCCTAGGATTACTCTCACCAAAGCACACTTAACAATGGAGTTTTTTTGGCTTATATATTATCATAAATGTTTAATCATCATCATAACTAAAATCTAAGATCTATTATTTAAGCCAATTAATAGATCCTTTCACAATCCATGTTGGACTATTAGACTTTTTCAATTATATTTAATTATATATCTAATGACACAAATATGTGTCGTGATTTGCTACACTTTTTATTTGTCACTATTGTTTAATTCTTTGTAAATAAAATGACACTTTTATATGTGTCATAAAATAAGTGTGGGCACATACAACTTTTGTTGTAGTATATGCTACTTATAATCATTTGGTCAAAATAAACGAAAATTAATAAAAATCAGGTTTACAACCCGTATAAATTATAATTTTTGAAGGATGCATAATTAGTTGCTATTTGATCGAAGGAAATGAAAATGAATAAAAATCATGGATTATAAAACATAAAAATTACCAATTTTAAAGTATGCATAATTAAGTCATTTGGTCCAAATGTTTGAACATTAACCCAAATTGTAGGTTGTAACCCTTGAGAATAGCGAATTTAGAGGTATAATCATATGCTATTGGGACGAAACGAAGAAAAATTGTAAAAATTGTGCGTTATAATCTAACAAAATCATGAATTATGGAGTAGTAATAATTGATAGTCATTGGTTTAATGAAGGATAATTAACAAAAATCATGAGTTGTCCATGAAAAATCGTGACTATTAAAGTTCACATAATTAACTGTTATTGCATAGAAATCAACAAAATTGGACAAAAACTACAGACTATATCTGATAAAAATCTAAAATTTTGACGCACACATGCTTTCTTTTCGGCTAAAATACTAAACTAGCCTATAAAGTGATATTCATTTTCCAGTAAAGGCTAAAAACTAACGCCGATGACGGTAAGACTTAAAAATTGATACACATAACTAATAAAGCCTACTCCGGTTGTAGAAATTTTGACTTGAGTGGCAAATTTAAGAATTTTTACATATATACCCCTCAGATCTCCCACACTTACGGATTTGCCCTCCAAATTTAAATATGCACAAGCAAAACCCAACTCTCTCTCTCGCTCTCTCTCTCTCTCCCCCCTACTTACATTACCCATCTTCTCAACCTCTCTTCTCTCTCCCCTCACTTTCCTTCCCCCTTCTCTCCTCTCATTTCTCCATGACTTCCCCCACTTTTGGTAAATGTTTGAGGGGAGAGAGAGGAGAGAGAGAGTAGAGGGGGGGGGGGGGAGTAGAGGAGGGAAGGGGTGGAGAAGAGTGAGATGAGAGAGGAGAGGGAGGTTGAGAAGAGGTGTAAGGTTGGAGAAGGAGAGAGAGATGGGGAGGTGAGGGTGAGGATCTCGGGTAGGAGGAAAGTGGAGAGGGAATGAAAGATGGGAGGAAAGGATAATGAAGGAGATGGTTTTTTTGGGGTGGGGGGTGGGGTGGAGGGGGAGCGGAGTTTAGCTTTTTTTTACAAATATTTAAATTCTTTAGGGCACATCCGTAACGGTAGATTATCTGAGGGGTGTATATATAAAAATATCTGGCGATCAGAGTAGTTTTTATTGGTTAAGTGTGTCAATTTTTAGGTCTTATTGTTGCTGACTTTAGTTTCTAAGCTTTATTGAAAAATGGGTGTCACTTTATAGACTAATTTGGTATTTTAACACCTATTTCCATTAGGATGAAGAACAGAAGTGACGAAAATCATGGGTTATATAGCCCATGAAAATTGTGATTTTTTTATGCAAAAGAAATTTAATTGTCATTAGGTCAAACGTAAGATGAATAGACTAAAGTTATGGATTATAACCAATGAAAACTGTGAATATTGAAGTACACATACTTATTTGTTATTGGATCAAAATAAATAAAAATTAACAAAAATCACAGGTTAAGCCTATAAAGTCGTCAATGTTGAAGTACATATAATTAGTTGCCATTGGATCAAAACAAATAGAAATACATAAAAATCATGGGTAACACATGAAAATTGCTAAGTTTGAAGTGTACATCTAATTAATTGCTATTAGGTCAAAACAGAAAGAAGGGACAAGATCATGGGTTAAAGCTAATGAAAAATAATGAACTTTAAGGTACATATACTTATTTGTCATGGGGGGTCAAAGAATACAAAATTTTAAAAAAATCATGTATTGTACCCTATAAAATCAAGATTTTAGAAGAAAGAAAATTTTATTATCATCGGGTTGAAAAAAAAAGAAAAACAGAATTGGGAATGTATAGCCCATGAAATTTGCGACTTTTGAGAATCATGGGTTACAAGCACATAGAAGTCACCAATTTTAAATATTTATATTAAATTGTCTTTTGGTCTAAATGATTAAAAGTTGATCAACATTGTAGGTTATAGCCCATGAAAATTATGAATTTTAAAGTATAATCTTTTCCATTTGGGATGAAACCAACATAAATTAACCCTTGAAAATCATAAAATTTGAAATATGCTTAGTTAATTGCCATTGGGTCAAAACAAATAAAATTGGACAAAATCGGGCGTTATAACCCATGATAATCATGATGTTTGAATTACACATACTTATTTGATATTTGGACCAAGATGAATGAAAATTTATTAAAAATCATGAGGTGTAGCACATAAATTCTAAATTTTTTGGGTATGCGTAATTAATTGACGTTAGGTAGAAAAGAAAAAAAAAGAAAAAAACACTAAATTTGTTGGTTAACCTATGAAGTCTGTGAATTTTGAAGTGTACACCATTGGTTGCCATTAGATCGAAATAGAGAAAAATGAACAAATTCTTGGGTTAAAGCCCATGAAAATCTTGAACTTTGAGGTGTGCATACTTTATTGTCATTTGACTAAAACACACAAAAATTGGTCGTAGGTTATAACTCATGAAATCATAAATTTTAATTAATAGCCCATGAAATTCACAAATATTATACTACGCATAATTAATTATTATTTGGTCCAAACAATTGAAAAGCTAACTTAAATTTTAGGTCATGGCACTTGAAAATCATGAATTTTGAAGTATATAATTTTTTGTCATTTGGATGAAACAAAAATATTTCTTAAATCATGGGTTATAGTTCATGGAAATTGTAAAAATTGTGAATTGTAAAAATCGTGGGTTACAGCTCATAAAAATTATAAATTTTGATGTATATATAATAAATTTGTATTCATTTAAAAATATTAAAAATTAATAAATAATGGGTTATTGTTCATAAAAGTCACAAATTTTAAGGTAGATAATAAGTTTGCATTGGTTAAAAATAAAAAATTGTCAAAAATAGTGGGTTATAACTCATGAAAATAGTGAATTTTGAGGTATAGTTATCAAATTTGCATTTATTTGAAATAAAAAAATTGGGGGTTATTATTCATAAAAATCATGAATTTTTATGTACACATAATAAATTTGCATTCACTCAAATCGAACAAAAATAGTCCAAATTCATGAGTCATAGTTTGTAAAAATTGTAAACTTTTATTTACATATAATTAATTTGTATTCATTCTAATTAACAAAAATTGAAAATTTTTTGGGTTGTAGCTCATGAAAATTACAAATTTTAATGCAAGATAATAAATTTACATTCTTTCAAAATGAATAAAAATGGACAATAATTGTGGCTCATGAAAATCATAAATCTTGATGTGCACTTAATAAATTTTCATTTATTCAAAACAAATCAACATTGACAAAAAGGTAGAGCTCTTGAAAATCATAAATTTTGATGTACATATAATAAATTTTTATTCATTTAAAATGAAAAAAAATTGACAAAAATTGTGGATTGGAGATCATAAAAGTCACAAATTTTTATGTACAATAATTTTGCATTCATTCAAAATGAAAAAATAATCAAAATTCTTAGATTAAAGCTCATGAAAATCACAAATGTTTATGTATACATAATTAATTTACATTTGTTCTAACAAAAACAAATTGATTAAAATTGTAGCTTATAGCTCATTGAATTCTAGAATTTTGATGTATATATAATAAATTTTCTTTCATTCAGAATGAACCAAAATTGGAGAAAATCCTAGGTTACATTCTTTGGTTATAGCTCCTGGAAATCACAAAATTATGTGGAAAAATAATAAATTTTTATTCTTTAGAAATGAATCAAAATTAACAAACATCATGCATTGCATCTCATGAAAATCACATTTTTATGTACACGTAGTAAATTTGCATTTATTCAAAATAAACAAAAACTAAAAAAAATCATTGGTTATACCTCATGAAAATCATAACTTGCAACATAGACATGATAAATTCGCGTTCGTTGGAAATGAACATAAATTGTCAAATATCATGCGTTATAGCCATGAAAATAATAAAGTTTGAGGCATGCTTTACAAATTTTCATTCGTTTGAAATGAACAAAATTTAATCAAAATCAAGGGTTATAGATCATAAAAATCATTAATTTGATGCACATATAATAAATTTACATTCATTCAAAAATGAAAAAAATCATGAAAATTCATGGATTATAGCTCATAAAAATCGCAAATTTTGATGTACACATAATTAATTTTTAGTTGTTCCAACGAACCAAAATTAACAAATTTATTGTGAGACCCTAACTTTAGTCCCACATCGGGAATTTACAGTGAAATTGTGTGGCTTAAATAGGTAAGCCCAAGACTCAAGTGTGACATTGGCTAGTCGATTTTGGCAGTGGATTGAGCTAAACACTCGGTGGGTCCTACAGCTTGCACGCTCCAATAGGCCCACGGGCTTGGGGCTTGACAAATGGTATCAGAGAAGTTGTTAGCTGGAAATGTAGAGCTAAGTGCTATGCGGGTTAAGTGCTACACCGCGTGAGCGCGGTGGGAGTTACCTCTAGAGTCGACATCGTCTAGCCCTATTGGGATGTGCCAATTGTCATGTCGTAATGAGGATGTCGCATTTGTAAGGTGGGGTGATTGTGAAACCGTAGCTTTAGTCCCACATCGGTAATTTACAGTGAAATTGTGTGGTTTAAATAGGTAAGCCCAAGACTCAAGTGTAACATCGGCTAGTTGATTTTGGTAGTGGATTGAGCCAAACATCACATTACACTCTATGGGTCCCACGACTAGCATGCGCCAAGGGGACCACGGGCTCGGGGCATGATATTTATAGGTTATAGCTCATGGAAATCATGAATTTTTATGTACACATAATAAAATTTATTCATTCAAAATAAACCAAAATTACAAAAATCATGGGTTACAGCTCATGAAAATCACAAAATTTGATGTAAACATAATAGATTTGTATTTGTTTGAAATGATTAAAAATTAGTAAAAATCTTGGGTTATAGTTCACAAAAAATTACAAATATTTTGTAAACATAATAAATATTCATTCATTCAAAGTAAACAAAAGTAGTCAAAATTCACGGGTAGCTTATGGAAATTGTGAATTTAGATGTACGCATGATAATTTTCAATTCGTTAAAAATGAATGAAAATTGTCAAAAATCATGTGTTGCAACTCACAAAAATCGTAAATTTTGACGTACACATAATAAATTTGTATCCTTTTTGAACAAAATAAAATATACAAAGCTCATGGTTTTTAGCTCATGAAAATCACATATTTTAATGTACACATGATATATATGCATTTGTCCTAACTAAACAAAAATTATGAAAAATCTTGGGTTATAGCTCACAAAAAATTTTAAATTTGATGTACGCATAATAAATTTGCATTCATTTGAAATGAAAAAATAGTCAAAATTAGAGGGTTATAGCTCATGAAAATTGTAAATTTTGATGTATGTGTAATAATTTTGCATTCGTTCATAATAAAGTTCCATTCATTTGAAATGAAAAAATAGTCAAACTTTGTGGGTTATAGCTTATGAAAATCTCAAATTTTGATGTATATATAATAATTTTGCATTCATTCCAACAAACTAAAATTAACAAAAATCATGGGTTATAGCTCATTAAATTGTAAAATTGTATGTAAAAAGCAATAATTTTTCATTCTTAAAAAAGAAATAAAAAATTAAGAGAAACCATATGTAAAAACTCACAAAAATGGGATATTTTTATGTACGCATAATAAATATGCATTGATTCATATGAACAATAATTGACGAAAATCTTTGGTTACAACTCCTAAAAATCCCAAAATTTAGCAGATGCATATTAAATTTGTTTCGTTTGATATGAACAAATATTGTAAAAAATCAAGCGTTATAGCTCATGAAAATTATGAATTTTGAAGTACACTCAACAAATTTGATTTCCTTTGAAATAAATAAAAATTAGGGGTTGTGGCTCATTAAAATCATGAATTTTGTGTAAACATAATAAAGTTACATTCATTCCAGATGAACTAAAATCATGGAAAATTCATTGATTATAGCTCATAAAAATTATAAATTTTAATGTACACATAATTAATTTGTAATGGTTCCAATGAGCTATAATTGATAAAAATTATTGGTTATATCTAATGGAAATCATGTATTTTAATGTACACATAATAAATTTTTATTCATTCAAAACAAACCAAAATTAATGAAAATTGCGGTTTACAGCTCTTGAAAATCACATGTTTTTATATACACATAATAAATTTGCATTTGTTTGAATGATTAAAAATTAACAATAATCTTGGGTTATTGTTCATGAATTCACAAATTTTTATGTACATGTAATAACTTTACATTCATTCGAATCAAATAAAAATAGTCAAAGTTCGTGAGTTATACCTCATGAAAATCAAGAGTTTTGATGTTCACATGATTTATTTGAATTTGTTAAAAATGAACAAAAATAGTAAAAAATCATGGGTTGTAGTTCATAAAATTCAATAGTTTTAATGCAAACATAATAAATTTGCATGCTTTACGAATGAAACCAAATTGACAGAACTTGTAAATTGTAGCTCACAAAATTACAATTTTTGGTGTACGCATGAAAAATTTGCATTTGTCTGAATTGAACCAAAAATATGAAAAATCTTAAGTTATAGCATATGAAAAATATGAATTTTAATGTACGCACAATAAATTTACATTCATTCAAAATGACAACAATTTTTGTGGGTTATAGCTCATGAAAATCATTAATTTTGACGTACACATAGTTAATTTGTAATCATTTTAATGAACCAAAATTGACGAAGATAGTTTGCTGTTGGAAATCATGTATTTTTATATACATTATAACAATTTTTCAAGGGAAAATTGTGTTAAGGCCCCAAAAGTAAAAAGTTAATGTGACCCAGCCCCTTTGACTTTTTCTCATGTGCTTT
>JBAKGM010004591.1:0-12453 GCA_037177215.1 Asparagus racemosus | reverse complement strand
CTTATTAAATTTACTTTCCATTTGAAAAATCATATTTCCAAAATATTCATCCATACGATAATTATTAAAAAAAGTTTGAATATTTAAAACTTGTAAAGCAGCTTGAATAATAGTTGGATAATAACAACCAGATAGTAACATAATAGCATTATAAAATATTTGTAACATTTCTTTTACACTATATATAATTGTCCATTCATCATCACTTATTCCATACATACTACCATATCTAGAACTAAAAGTATAAAAAGTAATAAAATTATTTATAATTTATTTATGCTCTATTGAGACATTTAGCATTGCATAGGTGGAATTCTACCTGTGGTCAACATCTTTTGGAATTAACTTGGGTTTTAAATTTTTTTCTTTTACATAATTGTTTCCATCTTTTAAGTCTGTGTTGAGAAGCATTATGAACATAAGCTATAGTCCTAACCTTTTCTATAATGGGTTTAATTTCATTAAATGTATTTTGAACAATTAAAATTAATATATAACACATGCATCTAATATGAAAAATATCACCCTGACATGGCAATAATAAAGATAATTTGATATGATCTATAGCTACATTATTATTACTTGCATTATCTAGTAAAAGAAAAAAAATATTTTTTTAGAAATTTCTAATTTTGAAAGTTCATCTATTATTAAATTTGCAATATTAACACCAGTGTATAAATCTTCACATGAAATAAAAGAAATAACTCTTTTAAATATTTGCCAACTATCATCAATACAATGTGCTGTGATATATAAGTAACTAGTTTGTGCTCTAGATGTCCAACTATCAGAAATTAAAGATAAATTACAGTTTAAGTTTTGAAAATAAGAAATTATTTTTATTTGTTCCTCGTGATAATAATTCAAAATATCATGTTGATAAGATGAGAAATGTTTTTAAATGAGGGATGAAAACCATCTCTAATCATATCCTCAAATTCATCATCTTCTACTAATTTAAATGGAAGGTTTTTAACAATGATAAACCTGATGAGGCATTTTTTAGCTTTAATTGCGTCGTAGTTCTAAGCTTTGAGGCTACCAGAGATTGATGATTGGGCGATAATAGATTGACGGATGTCTCCTTGAGACATTGCTGCTTGAGCTCGATTATGTTTTTCCAAATGGTGCTTGAGGTGGTTGGTGCCGCTCTTATGATGAGCTTGAAAAATATGGCCGCACAATGCGCATTTAGCCTTTTGGGTGAGTTGACAGTGTTGATCCTCGGTAACTTCTTTTTGAGAAAATTCTGCACGTCAGATCTCCTCCTTTTAAGAGGCCTAGGTGGCATCATCGCCACTAGATTCGAGATCAATATTGGTAGGAGGAGTAGTTGTACCTCGTGTAGGTGTAGTAGGAGTAGGACTCATTTGAGTATCATGAGTTAGAATTTGCCCTTCATAATCGGAGGAGGAAGCCGTTTGATCAGATAATTAGAGAGTAAAAGAGAGTATTAGAGAGTATAGGAGAGTATAAGAGAGTATTATAGAGAAGTAGATAAGTTTTGGATGAAAAAAATAAATGAAAACCCTCTCTATTTATGGAGACAGCCCCGTAGCCAAATGACCAAAATACCCTCAGAATTTGACCTTTTTTGACTGTTTTTGGGGGTATTTTGATCAAAATGCCAAAAAAGGCCATTATTACGGTCTGGACCAAGCCGAGTCCGGCCCGGCCACAACAGTCATATTGATGACTGTTGGACTGGGCCGGGCCGTGCCGGGCTAGGTCGCCTGGTCAAACGATCGTTTTTTGACCGTTTTGATTGGGTTGGGTCTGAGCTGGCTCAGCTGAATTAGCCCAAATTCGGGTATCCGGCTAGGCCATTTTTTAGCTAGGTTGAGCCAGGTACGGTGAGGGTTTTGACGAATTGGCATGGGTCTGGGCCCAGGCCTAGCCTCACCCGTGGTTTCTTAGTTTTGCCTAGGCCTAGGCCGGGCAAGGCTCGGCCGAGCCCTGTCCAAGCACCGGCCCAGGCTAGGGCCGTGGACAATTGTGAACAGCCCTAATCATAGGGGACCATGTTGGCAGTGAATAGGGCTCCAAGGCTGATGTCGGAATCCCAGTCGGATGTATCTAAAGAGCTACTCATAAAGTCATTAGATGTTGGTTCAGTATGTCATTCAGCTTCGGGAGAGATGTAACCGAGCCCATGCTTGGTTCGATTATAGTAATCAAACATTTCACTTTCTGTTGTAAAGGGGATCAAAGTGACTCGTAGTCCTCTATTGAAATCCAACCCTTATTTTGTAGTAAAATTGTAACCCATCTTTCCCATGGTCTGTTGAGACTGCTGGCTGTATCAGGAGAATTCTGGCATTGCTTTCATCTCTTCATCGGTGTTTAATAAATGAGGTCGTTTCTCAACTTTTCTGAAGAAGATCGGATCCAGTGTGTTCCCTCTAGGTGGAACTGTGAAAATAACGTCTTTTGAGTTATCCAGTTGCTTGAGAGTGGAGTATGATTCACTTATTGGCATATGTAATGTTGGTTTTGAAGCTAGTTTTGCCATCAGAGTCTCCACTCCTGAGTTTTCAGACTCAGAGTTCAGGGAGTAGTCATAAGCAAACTCTTCTTCATTAAAGATCCAATTGCCCTGATCTTCGGTAGATTGCTTGATACAGAGGTCCTCTAGGGTAATTACAAGTGGATCTATCTTCCAGATGGAATCATTAATGGGATCTAGCTCGACATCTGCTTCATTACCGTCGTCCTCATCATTGGGAAGGACAATCTCGATTGTGTGATTTTCATCATACAAGAGAGAGTCGGTGACGTAATTCTCCACCCCTTTGAAAGGATGTCTTTCAGCTTCGATTCTCTGCTAAACCCCTACTCATCAACGTATTTGAAACATTGATGAAGTGTTGAACGAATGGTCTTGTTGGAGTGACTCCAAGGTCGTCCGAGCAGAAGGTTGTAAGGCATTTCGACATCAATGATATAGCAAGTCACTTCTATCTTCAAATCTCCAATCTAACATTTAAGTCAGATCTTCCCAAGCGACTAGCTACTACTAGAGTTAAACTTGAGTATGGTTGCCGAAGTTTTTGAGAGTTTATGAATGGGGATTCCTAGAAAGCTCAATAGTCTTCGTGGAATTATGCTCAAAGCGGAGCCTGGATCGATGTGAATTCTCTCGACCATTAACTATATACCTAGTATAGTAGAGGGGTCAGTTGTGATAATAATTCTTGACAAGCATATCCTCTGGAGTGAAGGTGATGCAAGGTGTCTACTATCGGCATTGATAGTATTGATTAGGACCTTCGTCTTGAGGAGGGTTAATCAAGTGGGCGAGGAATGCCTCACTATTATTCAAGCCTTCTGTCAAAGCATCTCTTGTATCCTTTGATGAACGTAAAAGTTTGTAAGTAATATGGGTTGGAATATCGGCAAGTTGAGCCCTGATGTCATATTTAAATGGGGGCCTTAGGGTCACTTGGAGAATGATGTAAGGCCTTATTATACCTTGTATCCTTTCGTTTGACCAGTTTAGATTGTTTAGACGTCCCTGGTTGACTGTAATCCTTTAAGTAATCTTTACCGAATTATGTCCCTGTCAGGACCACTTTCTCACCTTCAGAATTGGTGAGTGAAATGACGTGCATAGCTTTCTCTCCAATGATCGTGGAGATGGTATTACAAGTCATCATCTTAGATTTGGACTTTGGAAGAGTCAAGTCTTCACTTTGAAGAAGGTCGGGATGCACCCACAGTATTTCCCCTCTCGCTATGGTAAGAGAAACTAAATCTCGACATTGCTGATTTTGGTGGTCGTAGTTTAGCACTTCCATCCTTGTAGTAGGAATGGGAACAACACCATCTTGGGCTTGAATCTCCGGTATGGAGCCAAACTGAAGTGTTACCAAGTTAGCAGTGACCTTCTTCTGCTCAGGTTTGAGCTTGAGGATCCCCGATTCAACGAATGTCTGGATCTTATCCTTGAGGATGTGGTCGTTCTTCATCGGATGTCCTATCATCCTGTGATAGAGATAATAATTAGGGTCATTGGTTTTTCTGACTTCTTCACAGCGCTTCAGGCAATTCCCTTTGTTGAGGACATGGAAAATGGGTACTGTATGTTCGTCTTTAAATGAGTATTTGCACTGGAAGTTCTTCCTTAGTTCCCTTTGCTTGTTTTTGTTAGAATCTTGGACCCTAACTGCGAAAGTCTCTTTAGCTTTCGGTTGTGACGTCTGCCCTTGCTTGCTCTTGTTGCCCTTGAAATTGATGCAGGTCTTGAACTTGTTCAAACACTCAGATGATTTTTCAGCTATCTCAGCTTGTTCCATCAAATCCTTCTAAGTGTGGGCAATGACAGCACCCATGTGAGCCTCAAATTTTGCCAGAAAGTTATACCGACAAGTTTGTAGCAGCATTGGAAGAGGCATATCTTGACATCGCAATGTCAAGTTGCGGTACCGTTCGACGTATTCTCTGACCACCTCATCTTCGCTTTGTTTCTCGGAGAGGAGCTTGGTCGTGGTAATATCAAATTGTTCCTCGTAAAATTGTGAGAGGAACTTGGATTCTAAATCCACCCAAGATCTGATTGAACCTTTGTACACGTTCCGAAACCAATCAAAAGCTACCCCCTGAAGGGTGCCTATAAAAAGACGTGCCTTAATGGCATCGTTACATTCCCAGTCTGTTGATGGAAGTAGTAGATATGCTAGTTCGGGGATCCTTTGCTATCAAATGCTTGTAACGTAGGTGGCTTGAACTTCATAGAGTAAGGAACCATGTCCCACTCAACGGGATAAGGTCAGACAATCCCCACGTTTTTGAGCTCCGTTCGCTGAGAAAGAATGTTGAGCTGCATTTGGATGTCCTCTAAAGCTTTCGCTTCTTTGCTTGGCTTAACGAGTATCGTCACTTCTGATCTTGCATGCTCATGCTTAGAATCTGCATCACTTTGGTGGCCTTGATCTTCTTATAGAGGGTTTTCACTAATTAACATTTTACCTTTTGAAGAGCTTGCTTGAGGATGAGGATTCAACAAGAGTTGCTCAATCATCCCTTCTAGGCATTTGATCCGATTATCATCCTGTTTCTTCTAAATCGCCATTTGAGTCAGAATATCTTCACGGTCTATTATATTTACTTCCCATCGTCGTCCTTGACTTGAACAAGGGGTTGGGCTTGACGCTATGGCTGAGTTGGTATCGTTAGAAGTTAGTTGATTTGTTTGAGATGAGGACTATGGTGATTGTATGGAAGAGTAGTTAAATAGAATTGCTGCTTTCCTCCTTAGTTTGGTCTTACGAAACACGCCGTCAGCTCCTAAAAGTATGGACTGGGTGCCTGGAGAATAAACTAGATCAGGAGAGTTATCTGTATTTTACTCATTACCTTCAAAATTTAAACTCGTCATGTTGACAGTAAAGACTTGAGTTTTGCTTCGTCGAGTGCGCCGTCGTTGCTTAGCTCGAACCCTTGAAGGCTCAAGGATAGGATCGAGACGGTTGAAAACTGACTCCTTACATTGGCAACTTTCTTATACTACTGAGACTACTTCTCTGAGGGCCACACAATGCTGACTTTGGCAAGCTCTCTTCAGAGTTATGAATTCTCGTAAATCAACATTGGTGCTGTTGATGTTCAAACTTACGCTCAGATCAAACAGTCACTAATCGCGGTGGGATTAGAGTTTAACGATGTGGGGCTCGTTTCTCCTCCTAATACGATGTCTGGCAGCTGCTCTTAACACCAAGGAACACCTGTGAAAGGGTCAGAGTTGGGATCTCCGGTGGCCACTCCGACGATCAAGTCAGTATATGAAGAAGTAAAGTGTTTCTTGAAGTAAAGGAGCAGAAATTAGGGTTAGAGTTTTGGCAGGAGAATTTGCTTACCTTGTTCACTGTTCGGTTGCTGCTTTTATACATGGGTCGAAGGGCACTTCCGTCATTTCTGGTAGCCAAGGTGGTGCGCCAGCCCTATGTCCACGTGGGCTGATTTGGTGACGTGATAGGGACGTGCGAAGACTGTTGTGCCCTGCTGCGCTGGACAACGCTGCCACGTGTCAACTAGGGAGTGGCTTGGAAGTTTGTACTGTTACGGCGGTGTTAATGAGGATGGGACCTGTAGCATGGCCTACCTTAATTGTCCGAGGTGCCTTAAATATCATGTGAGTAGAGAGAATCTGCACATTGATTTCCTCATTAATGCGACGTCGACGTATTGTCATGAGTTGGTCTTGTGGCGGCCGTCTTACGTGGTGGTGAAGGAATGGGCCGACCTGATGGCATCTCTCATGCCGCTCGTGAAGACGGTCCATGAGGGGAGGCCGGCTAGTACCGCCTCTCGTGTCGTCCACGAGGGGGAGGCCGACTAGTACCACCTTTCGTGTCGTCCACGAAAGGGGACCGGCTGGTATCGCCTTTCGCGTAGTCCGCGAGAGGGGACCGACTGGTACCGCCTTTCGTATCGTCTGTGAAAAGGGGCCGACTGACACCGCCTTTCGTGCTATCCACGAGAGGGGACCAACTGGTACCGCCTTTCGCGTCGTCTACGAGAGGGGGCTGACTAGTACCGCCTTTCATGTCGTCCACGAGAGGGGACCGACTGGTACCGCCTTTCGCGTCGTCCACGAGAGGGGGTCGAGTGGTATAGCAGCTCCGTCTGGGTCACGTTGAGCGACCATATGGAATGGCAGCCGAGGTTGATGCCCGAGCCATCTGGCAGAGCTCTCGTCGGTGCGCTCTTCCATGTCGCTTGCGAGGGGAGCTTTACTCCCTTTATCGAGGGGCTTATCCTCAATGAGGGTTTAGGACCATAACAGGTGCCAACTTCGCTGGCTTTGGCCATAACATGCGAACATCACTTACGACAATACTAGCCAGATGTTTGTCTAGTGGGATTATCAATCATGATTTTATTCCTCAGAGGGAATTTCGATGAGGGGTTACCCCCATTCTTAGCTTCTAACAAGGAAGCATCGTGAGCATCATGAGATGCTTTAAGTCGAACTCCTAAAGGAGCTAATGACTAAAGCCCGAGATCAGATGTGTTCACATCTTGATCTTCGCTCGAGGCGAGAGTCAGATTTCCTTCACTTTTGGCAAAGTTCATTTAGCTTCTAGCTAAGCTCAAACTCCCTTTAGCAAAGGTGGTCTTTCCACATGGAGCGGTCACTTTGGACCCTAGATTCATTCTATGATGAATTCTATGGCAACTGCACACAAGTGCCATTGAAGAGCTCATGGAGATAGACTCCTCAAACTTCGCTTGATCAAATTCAATGATCAGCATTACAGCAAAAGACCCATTGGTCTTAGCGTTAGTTTGTGGCACAATCTTCTTGTCGGCTGAGAAAAATGTCCCTAGCGGAGTCGCCATCCTATTCAGGTCATTTGTAATTACAATTAATTCAGATTATAATTTGAGAGACAATAGTGAAACAAAAGAAAAATTTATACTTCCTTGGGGTTCTTTTCTGTGTGCTAGTATAGTAGAGCTGAATTTTGTACTCTGTTGATGAATTGACTAAGATGATGGATCTTCTACTAATTGTAGATTGTTTGGAAGCTAACACAGTCTTCTCTTAGCAATATCTCTTGAGGAGCTGATGGATGCACGTGTTCTTGCTATTTTTCTGAACTCTCTAGAATGATCCTCTCCTTTTATAGGCTAAAAGAGAGAGTTAACGGCCCTTTTAATTGTAGATTAAGTGGCCACTAAAGTAGGAGATAATGGATGGGGGTAATCCCTTGAAAATAGCTCTGAAACGGCTATCAGTAGACTTCGTGATCTTAGTAAAGTTCGTTGATTGCGTGGGCGAAGTTCACTGCAGTTGGTAGTGAGGGTCATCGTGAACATGGATGCACCTTCTTTGGAAGTGGATGACTCAATGTACTTGACCAGATGTGGGCCAGTTTTGTCAATGAACCTCGCTATTAGGATCAAATTTAAAATAGAATTCGGTTCTCGGTGGGGCTCGCTTAAGCAACCTTTGCTGTAGTCCATTGTGGGCTTGACTTTGGGCATGTTCGATGTGTTTAGCCCACGGGCGTTCACTTCTTGGATTCAAGATAGTCATCGGCCTTAGTGAAAATATATTTTGACCACATACAGTCACAGCCAAAAAGACCTTGGCATACTCATTAAGACCAAGGCACTCAACCTCTTGGTCATCATAACTGAACAGACCTTGGCGTCCTCATTAAGTCCAAGGTACTTCCTAACCTTTCAGCCATCGTCGACGCAAAAGACCTTGGCACCCCCCGGGGATGAGACCAAGGCATTTCCTACTCTCTCGTTTGACATGAACTCCAAAGACCAGGGCACCCCGGGACAAGATGAAGGCGCTTCCAAGCTTAACAAGCATTTTTAATGCTAAAAAAGCCTTAGTGTCATTTTCATGAATAAAACCAAGGCACCCAAATAGTTCAGCCAACACCATTCGAGAAAAGACTTGGCCGCTCCTAACGAAGCACATAGCTGACCGAAGAGATGTGCAGACAGTTCTGTCAGCTCGTCTCACATGTTCAAATTTCCTTAATACAAGAACCAAGTCATCTTAACTAACAGTCTTTTGCAAGAATTCAAGCCACAATCTATTAACAAAGGCTACGAAAATAGAAGTTTCACAACAAGGAAGAAAGGCAAACTAATTCAAATATTCATTCGAATCTCTAAATAATTTACATCATTTACATGAAAATAAAAGAAAAAACAAATAAATATGCAAATTTCACTCTCCTCGACTAGGATTAGGAGTCGGGCTTGGTACATCCGTGCTCGAAATAAGCACTGGAACTTGAAGAGCAGTGGGAGGAGGGACAGTAGCAGCCTCTTCTTAGTCGTCATGAGGCTCATTCTCTCCCTCATTCACGTCCAACGCTACGCCCCCAGCCATCTCAATCCCTCTCAAGAAGTCAAGATAGATAGAGTCTCGAGGGGGATAGTCATTGTCGGTGATATGTCGAGATCCAGGAGGAAGCAGGGACGCGAGGTAGTCGAAGTCAGCTTTACAAGCTAATGCCACCTCAACCTTGCCTAAGGCGCTATGGTGATACTCTTCTATCACCTTCACCTTAAAAGCCTTCAAGTCCAACAAAGCAACGTGGGCCTCTAGGGCTTGAACGACAGCCTATGTCTCCTTATCAGCTGCCTGCTCCTCCTCGAAGTCAAGATTCGTGTGATCAGCCACTAACCAGTCCGACTGAGCATGCTCCAGGGCTTCGAGCCTATGTCGCTTCTCAAATTCAACCTCCTTGCCCAAATACTTGATTCATCTGTCCCTCTCCGGAACCTCCCATTGAGACGGCTGACACCCTCTTTAAGCATGGCAGCCTCCTCCTTGAGCTCTTGATGGTGGCCAACAGCTAAGCATGGTGGATCTTATATCCCTTAATCAGATCGTCCTTCATCTCGAGATCTCGACGCCATTTATTGTCATTACGACATAGTTCGACCTCTCATGCCACTACGCTCTTCTCGACCACCTCCCTAGCCCTCTTCTCCTTAGCCAGATCCTTTTCAAATTCAGCAGGGAGCTTGTACGTGTAGGACAGCTGAGAGAATAACTCAGCTCGATTATGGCCCCTAGTAGCAAATAGCTCTTAAGGGCCAAATGCAAGCCCACACTTGTTATATCTCGCGGCATCTCCACGTCTCTGGGGAGAAGGAATTCGCCCATAACCTAAATTTGAGCCATTCCTGACTCCAGGACTGAACTCTCCTTATTAAGAGGTCTCCGAACGATGAACCTCTTGCCCTCTGGGACCACCGCCCTATGAGAGTCGACTGTCGTAGCATCGCCAATCAGCAACACCTTGACCTACTCCCACACTCCTTCTCCGAGCTCGTAGACGCGGTGGCGAAAAGGCCAATAGAACCTGCTCTCAGAAGTGGCAGTATTAGTAGCCTGTTGGGCATCAATGAGCTGGGGGAAGGTCACCACCTCCCCAGCCGTACAGACCATCTCGGCCAGCTTTGCACCCGGCCTCTGAGCTGACTCAGGTCTAAGAGCCAGAGATAGCGAGTCTTTGGTTCTGACAATTGGGACGGCTCACTCAGCTAGGAATGAGCCCCCAACGGAGTGGACTGAAGCTGACATGATTGTCCCACTGGGACCCTGTCTCCTAACCAGCTTCCTCCTCTTTTGGTCTAGTTGCTCCTTCTTAAAAAAGGAGCTTGGCATGGCCAATTTGGCCACAATTTTGGCCACCTTAGACTGCATGCCGACCAGCTCGCCATGGGCCATATTACCTCTTAGATGTTTTTGTGGCTTCGGGACAGAAGCTAGCATTCCAGAGCTCAAACCCTCCCCCTTCCTCAGAGAAGCGCCCAGGGGAAATGCCTGAAGAGTCGCTCGAGCCTTATCTATCTCAGTGGGAGGAACCCTAGAGAAACCAGCAGCTCAAAGCAAAGCCAACTCAAAGAGATTACTCATCTCTTTTGACCTGCATAAGAGCGGATCTTTTCTACCTGTCGACCCTCCTCGCCTGAGAGAATGCTAGGCTTGAGTGCCTTCTTCTTGATCACTGGCCAGGTGGGACAAGCTAGAATTGGGTCGCACGTGTAGCCCAGATGTGTCGTTCCTTCCAATCCCTGTTAGACTCTAGGGCGTCTGACACGAACTTACATCCGGGAGTGTAGTGGAAGAAGTAGTGTGTGTCCTTCTTCATCGTCTTAATACCGATGAGGTTGCCGAACAAACACAGGCTTGGCTCAACACCGACCCTATGGCAAATTAGCAAAAATCCCACAAGGACAACGATAGCATTGGGGGTGACCTGAGAGGGCGACACCCCCAAAGTGCTGAAACCTCTTTGATGAACGGATGGAGCGGCAGTCAGAGTCCATTCTCTAGATGGTTCATATATAGCAACGACTTATTTGGGCCATGATCATGCACAACCTCGTCCCCGCTCGGCACTGACAAAGCGATAGATCAAGGAAGGTCATAGAGATCATAGAATCTCTCGGCCTCTTGGGCGCAGATCTTTCTTCGTATCATCCTTAAGAGATCGGTCCTTGCCCATTGTGTTCGGTGGTGGGAGTCTAAGTAGCCATGGATGTCTTTGCAGATCGGAGAAAGAGAATAAATGAAGAATTTGGGGAATAGAAAGCTAGGGTAGAAATTCACAGAGAAAGGCCCCTCCTTAACCCCAAAGCGATATATATAGACTCCAGCGCCAACATGTGGCAAGATCAAAATGGTAGACCAAATCATACACGAGCAGTTTAGATTTACCTCAATATCTAAATAGGCGTCACAAAAAATGAAGCGTCGCCCTCTTTATTCCCCAATTACTTCCTTCGAAAGATGAAGGGACAACGCCGCATGGTCTCTTGACGTCATAACGTCTTTTTAAATAGCGAACGGTCACCTAATCTAGAGAACGCCTCGTATTCCACAAAATGACAAACTATTCAAACTATAGCTAACTCGACATATCAGTCAAAATGACAAAGTCGACACACTGACTCCTCGGGAAATGACTGAAAATGCGGTGTAAGACGACCTTTGAACAAATTGAGTCAGACAACAAAAGATCTATGTTTAGATCAATGGAGTCATCGTTCGTAGAGCAACTGACAATCATATTTTTATTACAAAGTTATACCTTCATCATCTATCTTATATAAATAAATATACCACTAATAAGTGTTTTTATCTTAATTTGCAGGTTAATGAAGAAATAATGAATAAGAATCCCAAAGACTCAAACTCCATGATTTTCTAGCATTTATTGAAGCCCAAATATGAAGACAAAAGAAGGCCAAAGAAAGCTCAAGGATCCATGAAGAAATCGGATCAAGAAAATCACAAAAAATCAAATCTGCGCAAATCAACCAAGGGGCCAACTGATTGGCCAACCAAGGGGCCAACCGATTAGTTTGTAACAAACTTGTTTTGTGGCTAAGATTTAATCCTTGGAGCCCAAGTAAAATCTAATAGTTCTTATTACTTACTGTAGGCTATAAATAAGGATAGAGGGTGAGGGGTTTAAGTGTGAAATATTTTGTGAAAACTCTATTTGGAGAGGAGGATTACTCTAAATTGAGAAGACCTTCTAAATTTGTAACTTTTTATTGCAATTAATAAAAAAATATTTTCATCCCTTCATATTTTCTTTTCTTCTCTTTGTCCAATGATGGAAAGAGGATGAAGATAAAGAGAAGATGAAAATGAGGGTTTGTTCTTTTATTTTCTTGTAATTATTTTCTTTTCATGCTTGTTTATTATTTGTTAGAGTAGATTTATTTTCATGTCTTTAATTTCTTGTATTACTTTCTTGCATTTATTTGGTAGTATAGATTTATTTTCTTGCATTTAGTTTCAAAAGGCTAGAACCCTCTTTGTAATTAGTTTTCTTTTTTCTCCTTTTATTTCTTACCTTGTTTTTATTTTCTAAAATGGGGAACTAATTCTTGTAGGAATTCTAGAATTGTATGAAACTAGTTTGATCTCTTTTATAATATGTAGATTATTCTCTT
>JBAKGM010004541.1:0-12457 GCA_037177215.1 Asparagus racemosus | reverse complement strand
CCTCGTGGGATCGACTCGTACTTGCCGGTGCTAGCTACAACTACGCCGTGCACTTGCGGTAAAATAATCACATCAGTCTTTAAGTAAAAATCATCATAAAAAACATAGCCCATAAGGCTTAAATGTGTTGCACTAGCTGCTCCTCAGCTATTCCCTTATTAGTAAATCCCTAATCAACTGACTCATAGGGATACACTTAACAAAACTTGATCCTTCTCTCAATGATGAATAAAGTGGTACCGAATTTAGATTTTATTCGATTTCCTAAACTAATTTGGGCATATTGTATAACTAGTAGTCGACATGCTATCATGATAGAGATCACATCATTCTCTACATGTCGTGCTATAGACAAATTCTCTAAGAATTTGCTCAATTGGATTGCATCTAATGTATATAGCATCACATATTCTGCTCCAAGTGGAAAAGGGCTATACACTGCTGGTTCTTACTACTCTAATAAATGACCCTGTCATTTAGTAAGAAAGCATAACTAGACATTAACACTCGCCCATCCATGTTTTCAGCCCAGTTGACATCTGAATATTACTATAGGTGAGAGTCCCTGTTGTCATAGCATAATACATAAAGTACAGTCTGAATCAAATATCTGAGGATCCTCTAGACTCATCCCAGTGAGTCATACCACAATTGGACTAACGCCTACTCATCAGTCCTACTGCAAAGGAGGTGTCAATCATTGTAGGCACACAAGACTATCGACTACATATGTTGAAGGGTTGTTTAGAATTAGCTTCTTATCTACTTTCATGTTGGGACATTGCTCTATACTTAAAGCATAAACCCAGTCAACAATTTCTCATTGATATATGATGATAGAATCTCAAACTTCTATTAGCTTAGTATATATGGACCTAACCATCTAGATCGATTATCTAGAAACTATGACCTAGCATGGTCCAAGAAGATCAAAAATACTACACACTGAAAAGAAAAAAAATTCAAACCATAGGTGTTCTTTAACTTGTACACCTTGTGCTCAAGCCCCTTAGCTATGAAACATAGGTCGATCCACATAGATCATCTTTTCAATTCGGTATAGGTAAAAACTATCTCAATGTCCATCTAAACTAGTTCAAGATTCATTTATGCTACAAGAGTCAATATCACGCGACTAGAGCCAATTCTCACCATCAAAGAAAATGTCTCTTTTAGTAGTTCACCCAACTTCTTGGGTGTACTCTTTTGTCATCAAGCGTGCCCTGCATCGCTTGTACGTCCCATCTTGCTTGACCTTGAAAACCATTTGTTTTCAGTGGTCTTGCATTTAGTCAGAAGATTCACCAAGTCCCAGACTTGATTCTTCCTCATGAACTCAAGCTCACCATCTTTGCTGCTTTCCACTCTTTCACTACAGGCCCATAAATAGTGTCCTCACATGACCTGAGATCCCCAACAACATGCGGTACTATCATGAACAAATCCTATAGATGTCAGATATCTTTTGGGTACTTGTCCATGAAACAATCTCTGAGGCAGTTGAGATTCCATAGATGACTCCAAGTCATCTAAAAATATCTCGCTCCTACTGTCCACCAGCTAGTAGATGAACAAATTCCTCCTCGATTGCTAGTTTTATGATAGTCCCTCGGTCTCATATGAGCCTAAATCTTGACTATTTCTTCTTTGTGCATGAAATCCTCCCCGAGGAACTCAATATACCACAACTCTTTTAGTTACAATCTCATCACGTTACTCACATGTAAACAAAACCCAGAGAGTGTGTAAAATAGTGCATGAAAATATACTTCAACATTCTAGGGTCCAATCTTCTCATCCAATGAAAAGTAGTGTATGAAAGCAACATTCCCTCATGAACATAGTGATCCAACACTAGCCCTTAACCGTCCATGACTCATTAGTATTGACCGTACCGACCTTAAAGGTACACAATTCAGAATATATATCACCATAAATAGGACATCTACCCAAAATCAAATGGGTAGGTTAGCATCAACTAATATATTCTGAACCACATCTAATAGAATTAAATTTCTCATTTCTACAATACCATTTTATAGCAGAATATAGGATATTGTCAACTATATGACTTTCCTTTCTCTTGAGATAGTTCCTTGAACTTTCAAGGTAGATACTCTTTTTCGATTAGTGTGCAAAGCCTTAATGCTTTTGCTTAACTGATTATTCATCTTATTAATTTAGCGCTTGAAACAAATTCAAGCACTCAACTAGGCAAGAAATCAGATACACATGATCGTAAATAGAGTAATAACCTATAAATATGAGGAATCAACATTCTCCACTTTGTACCTTTATAAATATCAGTCTGCACGTATTAGAGTGAATAAATTACAATTGAGGTGCTCATAGACTTGCCAAATGACTTTCTAGTGATTTTACCCACGAGACCGTACTCATAGAAGGACAAATACCTTAGTACATATACTACGGAGGCCACCCCCGACCAGCCTTCACGAGTCCTCTTATGTGACTTAGTCTATTATACCATAAATTAGATCCAATCTTAATTCACGGTGCAATATAAAATAGAAGATAGTCTGGTTATCTAATAATAAGTCACATTTTAAAATCAACTAAATAATTAGCTTGCCTTATAAAAGCAGAGAAATCTTAAAGCAAATCTAAGTAAGTTACCATCAAATGGGAAACCGACTAGAATCCCACAAGCCTAACCTCTGAGAGACAATTCCTTACTCTTAGTGAGAGTAAATAGAATAGGACAAAAGATCTATTTGTTTCCGAAACTCAGAAGAGACCTCTATGCATCAGTGCCCAGTATCATTACATAATCCCTAGCCATATCTTTTTGCTCCTATTCAAGACTCAAAACTATCTCTGCCCTGCAGATGCAATCCGCAAGTCCCGAGTTTTCTCGATTATGCACCTTCATGCGCAAGATGATTGGCTTGTTTATAGTGAAATCAATTAATCTTTCTTATTAGTTGGACTTTTCACCTTTTAATCGGTTTCTTTTATTTCAGAACCTATTTTGAAAAATATCCAAGTTTACCCATTCTAACTAGGCTCTCAGCCTTGTGCCTTGGTCAGCTTCCAAAGCTAAAGTAGAAATTTTAATCTTGAACACACCTTGGTGTTTAGACTCCAATTTTACTTTTATTCGTACATCCCCGAATGTTTCGCATATGCAACGTGCAATAAAAGTACCAAATATTTGTGGAGTTATGTAGCCTAGATAACCGCCCAGATCTGCCCCTTCTAACTCAACGCAGTTCTAGCTTTATCATGATCCCTGATCATAGAGGTCATCATACGAAGGTGAATTCAATGTTCTGCCCAGCAGTTATTTTACTTAATAATAGGAACTCGGATCCTCATTGAAGAGACTTATCCCAATCTCACATTTAAGAGCATCCTGGAAGATCTTTGCATTCGGATTATCCTCGCAATCCTTAATAAGATTGTCTCTCTTTGTAGTCCACCCAGTGAACCACTCCAACAATCTTTTTGCTTCCATATCTTGTACCAACCGGCCTCAAATCTAAGTCCTAGTTGAACCCTATTCCAACTAAAATATTACCGCCTCCGTACACACCAAAATCTCCTGCTCTCAGGGAAAAATGGATCTTCTGACAAACGTTCCTCAAACAACCCAGTCCTAGACTGTCATCGGAGTTAGTATCTTGGTACCTTAAGAGAAATATTAATGCACTTTAATTGCGGCTACGTTAAGATTATTGGCATTTATTTGGAGTATTGCTCTTCCCTGCAGAACATTCCACCTCATCAAGCTTTTTTATATTGACAATAAAATTCCATCCCAAACAAAGAGATGAAGGCCTAAGGCCCCAATCACAGTGTCTAAATATAAATTTTTTAAAATCATTATAAAATTTTTGAAAATAGAATATTAGATTTCTTAGAGATAGACTAGAGTTAGGTAGTTAAATCATATTATCATCTCTACCCAAAATCTCTCACTTGAAATTATTTGTTTATTTAACCGGTAAGCATCTCAATATGAGGCATGACAAATATAAACAAACAATTTTAATTTTACATTTAACTACATAGTTTATCTTGTCAATTTTATTAGGGTTTTTTATTTTTTGTGAAATTGGTGTGTGCCCCAGGCGCTCCCACTGAAATAGCTACCCATCAAAATCTCCAAGATTTTATTAGGATTTTCATAATTAAATTTCTAGTGTATAAAAATTTTTCTGAACTTTCAAAGTTCAAAAATTATTTTTTTAAAATCTAAAAAATAACTCTATTATGAAATCTAGTGGCCCCCGCATCAAAAATTTCCCAAATTTCTGAAAGGAAATAGTAAAAATATTTTCTAAAGTTTTTCTAGAAAATTTTAAGATATTTTTAGACAATATATTGACTTAAAAATAAATTTTTGTAATTATAAGAAAATAAAAAAGCAAAAATATAAAAATATATTACAGATTTGCCCCTGGGATTTTAGAAACCATAGGGGCAGGGGGCGGCGGCGGCACTACTCTGCAGCACCGTCCGATGCCTAATTGCCCTCACCCATAGTCCTCGATCGTGACACTAGCGCCGCCGCCTCCTGCGAGCCCAGCCTGCAGCTGACCCTGTCCTCCCTTCTTTTATGTTTTCAAAATGCACCGCTACTGCCAGTGCCCAACACGATGGTGGCGGTCCGCGTGCCTATGGAGCCCCACTCAGAGCCGCCGACCTCTGATCCCACCGCTGTCGGAGCCCTGGCACTGGCGGTGGGATCTATGTTTTTTTTGAAATTTGAAAAGGATTTTTTTTAATTTGAAAAAAATTTATTGTAGATTTGACATCCCAAATGTCAAATTTTGGATTTTTACACCAATTTTTTTAATTAAAAAAATATAAAATTTCAATTATATAACCCTAATTTTCTGTTCCAGAGACCAAGATCACCGTCAAGAAACTTTGGATCTAATCTAAACCATATAATACACAATCAGATCTAAACCCTAAAAGAAGATCAAAGATGCGAGCAACCCTAATCTCGCTCTAATACTAATGTGAACCTTGCATAAAAATAACTCGGGTTAGAGATTACCTTTCCCAGATCTTTTGGAAGGATTGTCATGCATCTACTCTTTATCTTTGGACAACGGTCGGAGGGCGACCACACCGATACATCGAGAGACCCCCGCATATCATCCCGCAGCTATCACATAAAGCACGAACTTGATCGGAGAAGGAAATAACAACTTTTGTGAAGGTTTGTGGTCCTTTTTTCTCATTCACCCATTATGAAAACCCTATATCTATATATAAAGGGCTTAGAGATAGTTACCTACAATCATTAGAATTATTAATATCTTATCTCTAAGATAAGATATTATCCACCCACTTATTTGGATGTTTATCTCATAAATAACCAACATACCATTTTTCCATTAAAATGATACAGTGCCATATACCAAAATATTCATTCATGTATTAAGATATTGAAGCAAATCCGTGAGCACACAGTTTTAATTAATGAATCCATCCTAAAGTCACTAGTCGCTTACCCAAATAATCTTACCTCAGAATAAGAGGAAAAAAATCCCAGATTTGTTCATATTTTGGTGTGAAAGTCCTATAATAATGACCAGTACATATAAGATCTTTGTATTGCATTTACATTAACATAAACATACTATCCATTGCTTGCACAAATTAGTAAGAATTATTATAAGTCGAGCATCTAGATATTGTTCTTTGCTGAATTTCATTTATTCTTCATAGTTCAGGTGGTTAACGAAAAAATCTGAGTATTGAAGATTTATGTTGATAATTGTCGGTAATTTTGTACGAGTTAGAAGTTTATCTCTTTATTTAGTAGAAATCTGAGTTGACCCATAAAATTAACCCCAAAAGATATGTAGTGCAAAATTAACTGCTTCAAAAATGCAATTTCATGGTATGTCTCATGTATAAAGTCTGAAAATGTATGCCTGTGAACAAATTTACCCTGGTGGGAGATGTATTAAGCAAAAAATTTCAGGTTCAAATTGCTTGCACATTCATTTAGAGTCCAAACAGAGTCATTTCTATGAATATTTGAGAATGTTGTCTTGTGAACTTATTGACTCTTGCAGGAGTGAACTTCATGCAGAAATAACTCACCATTTCTATAACAAATCATTAGCTTGTTGGATTCTTGTGGCCAGTTATTCTATGGAACCTGTCAACATATCCCTGGCACTTGAGGCTAGAGAACAAAAGTATAGATTATGGCTTGATATTGTTCTTGCTGATGTGTGAATAAAGACAAGCATATGCATCCCCAACACACAACTATTTCAATAAACTATAATGAAAATGAGGATTAAATATAACCATTAGAGGACCAAGTAATATTAAATTTTTTGTAGTTATCATTCTTATGCTTCTAAGTTTCTGATCTGCCTTTAACACTCAGGTAGTGAACTAGCCGCTGTTCTGCAGACTCTCACAAGGATTTGGTGTCAGTGTCAACTTAAATTGTGTCCTTGTTAATAATGCATTTAATTCATACCAAAGGATTCATAATACTGGAACGTACACATTATGCAATGATAACTTGTGAAATTGTCATAATTTTCGGTATGACCAAATTGTGGATCATGTGTGAGTCACACATGAAAGTTGCATATATTTTCAGTGTGATCGTCCATAGTTTTTTATTTGCTTTAAAAAGGGCTTTTGAAGTCATTTAATTAAGAGACTAATACAGTAATGTTACGCAAAATGTGGTTATGAATAATAGATAACAGCCAAGATAATGCACAATAAACAGGCCCACAATCATGCAGGCGAGGAAAAGCATACCACGTCGAGGTGTAATGTGGTTTATCCGAATCATTTGCATAATTTCAGCCAAGAATCGAACTTAAGTGTAGATCTCCTCACAAATCACTCTGATACAACAAATCAATACTAATAGTTCTCAAATACGAAGATATTTATTTTACTACAATATTTTTCTTTGACCTGACAATGACAGCTTATGAAATGTTCAGATGGATTAATATTTTGAGGAACAGAGAATTTGATGGATTGACGAAAGGATCAACTGAATAAATCATTTGATTTTTCCAAAAAGAAACAAAAGAAGTGCAAACGACCGATCATCATTGTTAAAGTCAGCAGCTAACCAAACCGTCCACCTACTTAGTGCTACAGTAACCATGCTACAGTAACTTCTAAGAAAACCTATAAATAGCCTCCAAGTGTTTGTGCTAGAATCATCCCCAGCTCCTCAGTATCAAAGCAAAAAAAAAAAAAAAAAAAAAGAAAGAGTGAGGAGAAAAAGAGGAAAATAAAGAGGGATAAATAGTGAGGTACTGTAAAAGAGTTTAGTAATAGTTTGTAGTAGAGAGAGTTTGTATTTGAGTGTTTGTACCACTAAAGAAATAATAAATTATTTCTTAGTGCCCACCAACCCCTCTCAACTCAACATACAGATCACAATTTGAAGTGAATGGTAAATATTGAAAGAATTTGGAATGATATAACAAATTTTCTTGTAACAGGAATACTAATTCGAATCCAGTACTAGGTGGAATGATTTAACTAGTTCATAAACTGGCACTCATCTGTGACATGCTATAAACAAACTGTGATCTGATCAAATCTAATTTACCTAGAAGAAAAACTTTTACCTTGGTTCTCTCGTCTCCTTAACTTGTTTTAAATGATCAAGAAGAAAGAAAAGTCTAGTGATCTATGTGAAGAATAGGAAGGCAATCCCGAAGGTAAAGCACCTAATACTTGTAATGGTAATCTGAGAAGATGTTAAATTCTTTATTTTGGATATTCTTCATCTCTAGTTTATTTTTTAGTTAAACTTTGTATCTTCTAAGTTAAGATTTATTGTCTTTGAATTTCCTGGTTATGCCGCAAAGGTCATCATTATGACAAGATACATGAATAATTCACACAAGACTTTCGTCTCTGGTTGAGTTTACCAGGTCAGAAGTAGAAGCAAACTGATGATGTATCTTAAAATATATGATCAAAATTATTTTTTAATCCATTATTTAAACCTATTTCAAGTTTTTTAATGATACTGGATAACATTCAAGTTATAGATTATGAGTCCTTCAGGTGACCAAAGCAAGTTGAGTTTGTAAGTTGGAGTTCATGGAAGATAGATGAGAGAGAGAGAGAGAGAGAGAGAGAGAGAGAGAGAGAGAGAGCACACTTCATGCGAGGCTGTTGTAGTGCAATTTATATATGAGTCCTCTCTTATGTGACCAAAATTTAGAAGTAGGAGTTAATGGAAGGTCGATGGCATTCAATAAATGGATCCCCTCAATTGAATTAGGCTTGTCCAAACGGGCTGGGCCGAGCTAGAGAGAGCTTCGAGAGAGGTTGTTGTAGTGCAGTTTAGATATGAATCCTGTATTAGGTGACCAAAATTTGGAAGTAGGAGTTAATAGAAGGTCGATGACATTCAATAAATGAATTCCCTCCTCAACTGAATTAGGCATGTCCAAATGGGCCGGTCCGGTTGGGCCGGGCCCGGATTTCTAGGTCCGGGCAGAGCAAAATTCCCCTCCCAGACCCAGACCCAGATGGCATGGGTTCGGGCCGGCCCAGATTTTTTTTTTTTTGCAAAAAAGGGATAAAATTTTAGATTTTTTGCAAATAAAAAGGAATTTTAAGAGTACTTAAAATATGCGAAATTTCGATAAAAATCTATCTTATTATTAATCATATAGTCAACTCATTCAGTTTATCTTCAATACTAGCAATTCGATTGATAACTTGAGTTCTCTTCTTGTATCTCCACCAATCTTGTAGGCATATTACCGCCTGTATGGTATATGGATCCAGCGATGTTCTGTGGTCATCGATCAAACATCCTGATGTACTGAAGGTGAATTCCAAAGCTACGTAGAAATCTGCACTATTAGGAAGTCACAAGCCAAGATGGAAAGTATAGGATATGAAACTGTTCCTTATACTCTCGACCATTGCAATATATCAAAATCAACATTATTTTGAGGTTTAACTAAATGTGTAGCTAAATATTGTTCAATTTTAGAAATTTCTCTTGTTGATAATCATGATCCACGGCTACTACCTATAACTGTTAGCCTCTCTATCATCAATTGCATATAAAAAAAGTTTACCTTTCCCCCGTCTAGAGCTTGTAGAACTTAGGTTGAGGTGTACTTACACCATATCTACCTCATCAAATAATCTTTGAAAATCATATTTAATAGTGTTATGATGAGTAAGAGCAGTAATAGTCTGACTGTTCTCAGTTTCCATTACCATGCTCTCATACAAAGCATTTAACAAACTTTGGAGGCCAATATCCTTCAAACATGGATCAATAAGATCCAAATCAAAAATAATAGGAATAGGTCTAAAATACTTATTAAATTTACATTTTATTTCAAAAATCATATTTGAAAAATAATAATCCATGCGATAAATATTAAAAGCAGTTTGAATATTTAAAACTTGTAAAGCAGCTTGAGTAATAGTTGGATAATAACAACCAGATAATAACATAGTAGCTTCATAAAAAATTTATAGCATCTGTTTTACACAGCTTATAATTGTTTAATCATCATCAGTTATTCCATACATATTACCAGAGCTAGAAATAGAAGTATAAAAAGCAATAAACTCAATTATAATTTCTTTATACTCTATTGCTACATTTAACAATGTGTAGGTGGAATTCTACCTGTGGTCAACATCTTTTAGAATTAACTAAGATTTTATTTTTTTTTCTTCTACAAAATTATTTCTATCTTTTAAGTCTTTGTTCAGAAGCATTATGAGCATAAGCTATAACCCTCACTTTGTCTATCATTGTTTTAATTTTATTAAATGCACTTTGAATAATTAAATTTAAAATATGACACATGCTTCTAACATGAAAAATATCACTCTCGCATGGCAATAGCAAAGATGATTTGATATGATCTACAACTCCATTATTATCACTTGCATTATCTAGTGAAAGAGAAAATATTTTTTCAAAAATTTCTAATTTTGAAAGCTCTTCCATTATTAAATTTGCAATATTTCTACCAGTGTGTGAATCTTCAAAATAAATAAAAGAAATAACTCTTTTAAATATTTACCAAGTATTATCAATCCAGTATGTTGTGATATATAAATAACCAGTTTGTGCTCTAGATATCTAAATATCAGAAGTTAGAGAAAATTTATAGTTAGGCTTTGAAAATAAGAAACCATTTATATTTTTTCCTCGTGATAATATTTCAAACTATCACGTTGGCAAGATTGACGAGAAAATTTTTTAAATGCGGGATAAACACCATTTCTAATCATATCCTCAAATTTATCACCTTCTACTAATTTAAATGAAAGGTTTTTAAGAACAATAAACCTGATAACGTATTTCCTGGCTATTGCATCGTAGTTCCATGAACTGAGGCTATGGAGGAAGATGATTGAGAGAGTAGAGATTAGTGGATGTTGCCTTGAGACGTCACTTGCCCTCTATTGTGTTTTTCCAAATGGTGTTTGAGGTAATTAGTGTCGCTCTTATGATGAGCTTCTAAGATATTGTCGCATAATGCACATTTGGCCTTTCGGGTGAGAAGTTTGGGATGTTGATCCTTGGTGACTTCTATCTTCTCAAATAAATTCTACACATTGGATCTAGGCATTTTAGGAGCTTTAAGTGTTGGATCATCGCAGGATTCGGGATCAACATCGGTAGTGTTGATACTGGGATCACACAGTCGATAATCTTTGTCAGATTAGGATTTTTGGCTGAGCGGGGTCCGCTTTCTCCTCCGATGTCTGGTGGTTCAGTTCGTCGGTAGTCTCTCCCGCTCTTGAGGAAAACCTGTGAGAAGGGATAGAATTGGGATCTCCGGTGGTCCCTCCGATGATCAAGTTAGTATAGGTTCTCTTTGAGAATAGGAAAATAAAGATGAGAATGTTGCGTGTAGAAATTCTCTAGGTTAAAATTACTTACCTTATCCGTTATCCAGTTCTCTATTTATATGGGAGTCGGAGGGCATTTAGGTCATTTTGGCTGGTGCTGAGCAAAAATGTGAGATAGCCCTATTCGTACGTGTGTTGACTCAGTGATTAGACAGAAACAGGTACTGGAGGTTGCGCCGGACAGCCTTAACATGTGTCGATTGGAGATTGGCGCAGGAGTTAGCACTGCTCCCTTAACATTAATGGGGATGGGATTAGTTATACATGCAGCCAGAATGGTTCGACGTGCCTTAATTACCGTGTGAGATGGGGGAATCAAGGCACTGATCATGCAATTAATGCGATATCGACGCGTTGTCAGACCCAAACTTTGTACAACCATCATCTGGGGACGAGAGCTTGAGTCGGTCGAGTGGAGAATGGTGTCGATTATGTAGGATATTGACTCACACCGCCATTTGCGTCATCCATCCGAGTGACCGTCTAACACCGCCATTCACGTCATCCACAAAGGTAGTCGGCTGAGAGGACGGCTGATCTCATCTTTCGAGTCGCTCTATGGGGGTAGTCGACTGAAGAGTCAAAATGAACGGCTAGTACCGTCATTCACGTCGTCCACGAAGGTAGTCGATTGTGTCGAGGACTGGCTCCGCTGCAGTTTGGCGCCCACCGAATCGCTCTATGGGGGTAGTCGACTGAAGAGTCAAAATGAATGGCTAGTACCGCCTGTAGGCGTTAAAAATCGCTTATTAGTACCCGAACTAGACTCGTGACGGTGGGTTCGCAACCGACGAACCATCAAACGATGCGACCAAGAACCGCTGACGACGTAATCAGGCCACAAGACGCATAAAGCGAGTCGACGAACACATGAAGTGAGTCAGCAAGGCGTACAAATCAACGAAGCGACGTATCGTGGGATAAATCCAGTGACGAAGCTTCAAGTCAGTGAAATTCGATAAGGCGAGTCGACCGGACTCGAGCGTCGACGTGACGGAATCAACCGAGCTCAAAAAAACGACGACGCTATGCCAACCGGATTCCGAAATTAACGGAACAATCAACCAAGCTCAGAAATACTGGAAAACGGGTCAAAGTAGCGAAAATATTGACTAAAAGCCAAAACAGCTCCGCCTGGGCTGAAAAACTTCGGCGTTGGCCGAAGTGACTCGGCCAAGGCCGAAGCACTTCGGCCTTGGCCGAAGTGGTTCGGCCACTTGGCTGAACCAACACCCCCCCTTTGTTCTTTTCCTATAAATAGGGGGGTGGTCTCAGTTGTGGGGGTTGGAAAATTAGAGATTTTTGCAGGAGCTTTACACGAGATCCACAAGCTCTTTCACACAGATCCAAGCACCGGCAAAGATCGAAGGGTCAGATCTACATCCCGTGCAAGCGAGCGGTTCAGTCCACGTCAGATCTATGTTACGAGGTAGAGACTCGAGCTCGGATCTACAACGATCTAGGTCTGGTTTGCAGATCTACCCTCAAGTCTAAGATTCGTCTTAGACTCAGGGTCAGTGTGTGATTTCTCCTAGTAGATCTCACCCACTCCGGCGATCATCTCCTTCGTGAG
>JBAKGM010004453.1:0-12466 GCA_037177215.1 Asparagus racemosus | reverse complement strand
CAGATTTATTCCGTGATACATCGTTCCGTTGACGCGTACACCTGGTCGACTTAGCTCAGGTGATTGTCGATCCGCTTGTGGTGTTATTGCGTCGTCAGTTGTTTCTCGGTCGCGTCGGTCGATGATTCGTCGATTGCGAACCTACCTTCACGAGTCTGTTTCGAGGATTGATAAGCAATTTTCAACGCCTACAATCACAACTCAGATCCACACAGCGAGGAGAAGATTCAGATGAGATCCTAACCAGATCTACACCGATTCAAGTCAGATATACCAGATCCACCCTCAAGATTAAGCTTGGTCTTAGTCTCAGGGTTCGTGCATGACTTCGCTTGGTCGATTTCACCCACTTCGGCGATCATCTCATTTGTGAGTTGATCTCCGTTGGTGATTATTTCCTTCATGAAATAATCACCTTAGATCTGTAGATCCAGCATCTGGATCTGATCACACGGTGGTCCACAGACAGATAAAAGACTCCCCAGCACAGGCAAGGATCCCACACAAGCGAGGATCTAAAAAACAGATCCTGCGTTTGTTCAACTAGGGTTAAAAAGTTGTAATCTTTGTTGATTTTCATTGTAAGCCTTATAAAAAGGCAATATTTTTATTGAATGTTGTTGTAAAAGTCAAGAGCTATAATGGATTCACAATCAAAGGAAATCACCGCAACTTTCCCGGCGAACAGCAGGGAGTTAGCGTGTGGCAAGCCATCCGACAATCCAACAACGATCCAATGGCAGACAGTTGATGACGCGAACACATGAAGTGAGTCGATGAAATACATAAAGCGAGTCGACAACACACCAACTCAACGGTGAAGCCTCAGCACCGAGGGAAGTGATGAGACAGCGCCGGGGGAATCGATGAGACGGCACCGAGGGAATCGACAAGACGTCACAGGGCTAATTGATGAGACGGTGCCGAGAGAATCAATGAGATGGCACCTGGGGATTCAACGAGATGTCACCAACTGGACTCAAATTCAACGGTGAAGCTCGGCGCTAAGGGAATCAACGATACGGAACCAACCAGACTCGAACGTCAACGAAACTGAACCAATCGAACTTCAGAATCGACGAAAGAAACAACCAGACTTGGGAATCAACACGATCGAATGAATCAGACTCAAAAAAACACTAGAAGAAGCTCGGTAGGTGGCTCAACCACGGCCGAGACACCAAGAGTTGTCTCGGCCACAAGCCGCCCCCCTCTTTGCCTATAAATTGAGAGGGGGGTCTCATTTACAGAGCCTGGAATTTTTTGAGTTGGACTTCTTGCACACGAGCTTTACATTCGGAGTTCTTCTCGATGCAGATCTAAAGATTCAGCGAGCCCTACGCATCAAGCAAAGGAGTTTGAGGAGATCTAGAACAGATCTACGGCACTTCCTTCTAGATCAAAACTTAGTTTTTTGATCCTGAGAAGAGTAATGTTTTCGCTTGGTTGATCTCGTTCACTTAAGGCGATCTATTTCCTTTGTGAAATAGTCCCCTCAATCTCAAAGATCTTGAACTAGATCTAATCACGCGGTGGTCCACGGATAAACCCCGACACCAGTAAAGATCCTACGCAAGTAGGGCACCGATAAACAGGGTCCTGCGTTTATTCAGGAGAAAGTTGTATTTTTTCTTAATTTTCGTTGTAAGTCTTAAAAAAAGACGCCTTTTTTTCATTGAATTCATTTGTAATTGTATAAAGCTTTAATGAGTTCACAAGCAATGAAGATCAGACTGACTTTCTGGGCGAACAAGCTGGCAACCACAGTGGGAGCCAACAGTCTCGCTGACGAGGCCGTCGTGTCGCAGCCGTGGATCTAGATCCTGGTCATGGAAGAGGTCAAATATGAGTTCGACCAACAGAAGTACGAGGAGTACCTTTCATCCTCGTCCAGATCCTCCTCTCCCCTCAAGTCTAAAATGATCTCCGCTGCAAGGAAGATCCGTTGGGCCTCGGATTTAGAGTCCCAGGAAGAAGATTCTAGCCCCGCTGCTGTCAAGGTTGCTGGTAGTGGCATTTCCCCAGCCCCTAAGGTGGCCAGAAATGTAGACTTTGTCCCCTCGGTGCTGCAATCTTCATCCCCTCAATGCCTACAGACTTCGTCCCCTCAGCGCCAGGGATGACTGCCGAAGGCGTGCCTACACTCTCAAAGAGAGCCCGATAGAGACGGCGCCAAAGTATGGTGCGTTCATTCGCCAAGGCCTTGCAGTCAGTGGATGGGATCCACTACGAAGCGGAACTAAGATCCAGAACAAATCAGAGGCTTCAGCCTCAGACGCTTGACAGCCCCTCCAAGTCATCGATGAATGAATGGGTCCGAGTGAAACGGAACCGTTCAACGCTTGAGGAACCCATCTGAAAGTGCCGCACACTCCTTGCACGCGCACGGGCCCTAGTCCAGGAGGCCCAAATGCTAAAAGAGAAAGAGGTTAGCATGAGGTGAGCCATCCGACAATCCAACGGCGATCCAACGGCAGACAGTTGATGATGCGAATACATGAAGTGAGTCAACGAAATACATAAAGTGAGTCGACAAGACACGAACTCAACAGTGAAGCCTCAGCGTTGGGGAATCGGCGAGACGGCACCAGGGGAATTGATGAGATGGTTCTAGGGGAATCGATGAGACGACACCAAACAGAATCGAACGTTGACAGAACTGAACCAATCAGACTCCATAATCGACAAAACAAATAACCGGACTTGGGAGTCGACACGACCGAATGAATCAGACTAAAAAAAACACTGGAAGAAGCCCCGTACGCATCTCAGCCACCGAGACACCATCAGGTGTCTCGGCTAAGGCTGAGACACCAAAAGGTGTCTCGACCACAAGCGGACCCCCTCTCTTCGCCTATAAATAGAGAGGGGGTCTCATTTGCAGGGGCTAGATTTTTGGACTGGACTCTTTTGCACTAGATTTCTTATTTTCCACAACTCCGGAGTTCTTCCTGACATAGATCTGAAGACTTAGTGAGTCCTACGCATCGAGCAAAGAAGTTTGAGGAGATCTAGATTAGATCTACGGTGCATCCCTCCAGGTCAAAACTTGGTTTTTTGATCCCGAGAAGAGTAACTCTTTCGCATGGTCGATCTCGTTCACTTCAGGTGATCTATTTCCTTTGTGAAATAGTCCCCACAATCCTGTAGATCTTGACTCAGATCTGATCATGTGGTGCTCCACAGATAAACCCTGGCACCGACAAAGATCCCACGCAAGCGGGAGCTCGATAAACGAGATCCCGCATTTGTTCAGGAGAAAGTTGTAATTTTTCTTGATTGTCATTGTAAGTCTTATAAAAAGATGCCTTTTTTGTTAAATTCATTTGTAAAAGCATAAAGCTGTAATGAGTTTGCAATCAATGAAGACCGGACTGACTTTCCCCATGAACCAACTGGCGACCATAGTGGGAGCCAACGGTCTCACTGACGAGGCCGTCGTGTCACAACTGCGGATCCAGATCCCGGTCGTTGAAGAGGTTGATTATGAGTTCAACCAACAGAAGTACGAGGAGTACCTTTCATCCTCATCCAGATCCTCTTCTCACTGCAGGTCCAAGATGATCTCCGCTGCAAGAAAGATCCGTTGGGCCTCGAATTCAGAGTCCGAGGGAGAAGATTACAGCCCCGATGATGTCAAGGTTGCTGGTAGCAGCATTTCCCCAGCCCCTAAAGTGGCCAGATCTACAGACTCCATCCCCTTGACACCGGGGATGACTGCCGAGGGCGTGCCCACACTCTCAAAGAGAGCTTGGCAGAGACGACGCCAAAGCATGGCACGTAGGTTGGCTAAGGCCTTGCAGTCAATAGATGGGATTCGCTATGAGGCGGATCTCAGATCTAGAACAAGTTAGAGGCTTTAGCCTCAGATGGTGGGTCCAAGTCGCCAACAAGTGAGTGGGTCCATGTCAGACAGAATTACTGAACACTTGAGGAGTGCATCCGTAAGCACCGCGCACTCCTTGCACACGCACGGGCCCTAGTCCAGGAGACCCAAATGCTGAAAGAGAAGGAAGTGGCCAAGAAGCCACCGAAGATGCGCCAAGTTTGAAGGCCAAAGTTCGGCGCCCCAACTGAGCACCAACCACCACCGCTACTGCAGAGTGATCTGAAAAAAGTCACCTCAGTGCCGAATAAGGTCACCCCAGCGCCGAGTAAAGTCACCTTGGTGCCGAGGCTGCCACTGGCGGTCACATCCAGACCTCCGACTAAGCTTGTTCTCACTTCAGCTGATCCCACAGGCACATTCTGAAGCAAGCCAACTGTCATAGAGCGTCTTGGCCCATTGCACGATGATCGAGGCAAGACTCTAGTCAGGGAACGCTTGGGCCCATTGAAGAGGTCCCGGACTACCCACGATACCGAGGGTCACATTCACCTCCACCACAACAAGGAGACCCATGTAGTTCTCCGCACTGGACTGCAGATTGAACTCTAAGAGCCCGTTAAGACTTCTCACCCACAAAGGTGGACGTCGAGACGAGTGACTTTTGAGAAAACTCCAGTAACGCAGTCTGTCCTCAGAAGGAGACATTTCGTCCGAGGATGATGACATTATACCTGAGGATCCGTGCTAACACACATAGGTTGCTCCGGCTTTCATGCCGATGAGTTGTACTATCGTGCTGGGGGTATGAGTAAATCTCGAAAAAGGAGTTCCCCAGAGTTGAACACACATTGTTTGTGTTCGAAGCTGATCAGGGTAGTGTTGTCAGAATGTAACTGAAGCAAAACAGCTCCAAAGAAGGTGTCGGTCTTTGATAGGCTCGGCGCCAAAATTCCATGACCTAGGTCAAGACGCTTCTGTGGAAGAAAATCTATGCTGCAAGATGACAAATTGCCAAGGGTCACTATTAACATGACTGGCAAGGAGACGTCAACATGGGCCATCCCCGGGACATCTCAACGAATAACTCGGTCGCGAGCCGGGACTATCAGACGGCCTAACTATGGTAACATGCAGAGGGGGTTGCCCTTAGAAGATGAAGTGTTAGCCACTGGCTCTGCGATTACTTCTGATAACACGGTTTTCAGTGAGGGACAACCCTGTGAGGCGCTCATGATCAGTGCAGAACAAGTGGCTAAGATGATAGAAGAAGCTATGGCCAAGCAAAAGGAGAACTTTAAGTTCAAAAGGGAGATCGCCATGCAGCAAATGAGAGAGATGCATGACCAGAAAATCCAAGAGTTAATGAATTGCTAGGGTGAATCAAGTCGTCACAATAACATTAACCAAACAGATAGCGACACAGATAGGGATGAAGGCCGTAACTCCGATAATCCCCCTGATGAACGGAACGCAGGGGATAGCCTCGAGAATGCTAGTGGTAACGTCATCGTCCCCTAGAATGAGAAGATAAAGGACCTCGAGAGTAAGATCACTTTTTGATTTCCGCTCAAGAGGTAAAGAAGACGGGTATACCATGTCCATATCCAAGGGAGTGGGAATCAATCTCGTATCCGGCAAAATTCAGCCTAATAAACTTCACACTGTTTGATAGGATGGGTTCACCTACTCAGCGCCTGATCTACTTTAAGTCTCACATGGGAGTTATTTTCAGTAATGAGCCCTTGATGGTTCGGTCATTCGTTAGCACCCTTTAGGGAGTCGCCTTCGATTGGTACCGCTATCTCAAGCTGGGGAGCATTAACAGTTAGGATGACATGTAGTCGAGTTTTCTTGCCAATTTCTTTGACGACGACATCGAGATATCCATCAGGATGTTGTTAGATGAAAAACAAGAAGGACAGAGAAATTGTGGACAACTTCGTCAAGTGGTTCTGGAACAAGGGGATGAATTATCGAGACCCGATAACTGAGGAGTTCATGCTCTAGACCTGCCACAGCAATCTCTCGTTGGATGCACTGGGAGTAATGGGAACGGCGCTGTCCAAGATGTGGAAGGATTTGAAGGTGTGTGGGGAGCAAGCCGAGCAATTCCTTAAGAGGAAGAAGGCAGAAAGAGGCCAGCAAGTGGCAGATGCTCCCAAATGAAATTTCGTTCCACGCAGCAAAGGGAAAGAGTAGGTGTGGGTAGCGGTCACAAACCAAACGTTCCAGTTGCAACCGTAGCAACAACCGCAGCACAAGTGGCACATCAATCACAGCCTCAATGGCAGCAAAGGCCGCAATAACAGAAGCCCTCTGCTTTAAGCTTCCCTAAAGTCTACTCCTTTAAGGAGAATGAGGTCCCCAGTAACTTCAAGTACCTTCTGGAGAACAATAAGATCTAGCTGCCACCGATTGTGAATTAGCTTGAGGTCAATAAGGTCACAGATCTGAAGTACTACGCATTCCACAGAGTGGTGTACCCCTCAACAAAGTTGTGCTACCATCTTAAGGATAAAATCCAAACCTTGATTGATGTAGGGGTCATTACCCCAAAGCTATCCAAAAGGTAAGTTTGAACCCAAATGGGAGGGGCGATTAGCATATATCCGGTGATTAGTATCGAGCCTCTCCAGAAATGCCAGCCATTCTCCAAGCTAAATAAGAAAGGCGTAGCATTTGTCTGGGACGATGCCTATCAGAAGGCATTCGAGGATATCAAAGCATATCTAGAAAATCCTCATGTCCTCATTGAACCGCGGTCGGGTAGACTGTTCTTGATTTATACCAAGTCGACAAACCATTCGTTAAGTGCTTTGCTCATGCAAGATGATGACGATGGTCACGAACATGTAGTGTATTATCTGAGCTGGACTTTAGTGGGTGCTGAATCCCGCTATCCGATGATCGAGAAGCAGTGCCTTGCTTTGATGTTCGCGATTCAGAAGATGCGGCACTACTTAGTTGGGAATACAATTTATGCTATCTCCAACGTAAATCCGGTCTGGATATTCATGACGCAACCAGCCTCCATGAGTTGGCGTTTGGCAAAATGGGCCTTGCTCTTGTCTCAATATGACCTGCACTTCAAGCAACATAAGTCGGTTAAGGGACAGGCAATTTACAACCTCTTAGCAACTAGCCCAACAGCGGATGCGGCTGAATTATATGACAACTTACCAGATGAAGCTTACAAAGTCAACACTACATCATATCAACAAACATGGCGACTGTATTTTGATGGAGCTTCTCGAGCAACCAATGTGGCAAGTATCCTTGGATGTTCTAAGATTTCTTCCGGAGTTGGAGTTGTCTTAGTTTCCCCTGGAAAGCATGTCATGCCTCAGGCCTACTCGCTAACCGAGCCGTGCTGCAATAATGTGGCTGAATATAACATGTTACTTATTAGATTCAGTTTTGCTAAAGAGCTGGGGGTCGAATATCTCAAAGCCTTTGGGAATTCCCAGCTCATAGTCAGACAAATTCGTGGGGACTATGAAGTCAGGAACCAGGATTTGATTCTGTATAACGAGGCGGCTGTTGAGATGGTAGATTCTTTTGAAGAATTTTTCATCGAGTATATTCTGCGCCTCCAGAACGCATATGCGGACGCATTAGCAGCGTTAGCAGTATCGCTGGCACAACCTCCTGAGACGAAATAGTTAGTCACTGTGAGAACTCATCAACTATTTGTTCTAATATATGATGAGGAGGAGGAACACAAGGGGGTGGTCATCAAAGAGGTGTATACAACCCAAGTTGAACTAGAGCCTCGAGATTGGCGTTTCCCTATAATCGACTATGTCCTATATGGTATTTTGCTAGAGGACGCGAAAGGGAGAGAATCCATCCGACGAAGAGTGCTGAGGTTCTTTCATGACGCACAGACCCAGATGTTATATCTTCGCGGGTACGATGGCTTGCTGCTCTGGTGCCTTTCGAACAAAGAAGCGGAAGAAGTCCTCAAGGAAGCACATGGAGGAGAGTGTTGCGCACACCAACCTGGTCCCAAGCTAAATGATCGTATCAAAAGAATGGGATACTTCTAGCCAACGATGATTAATGATGCAATCAAGTATGCTCGAAAGTGTCACGCGTGTCAAATTCACGCAAATTACATGCATCAACCCTCAGAGATTTGCATCCTTCGGCAACATGTTGGTCGTTCGAGGCGTGGGAGATGGACATTGTGGGTCCTATTTCTCCCCCGTCAGTTAAAGGTGATCGGTTCATTCTCACAATCACCGACTACTTGTCCAAGTGGGCTGAAGCAATTCTGCTTAAAGAAGTGTAGACGAACAATGTCATCAGTTAAACGTGATTGGAACGATAAACTCGAAGAAGCACTCTGGGTATATCGTACCACAGTACGCACGCCTATCGGAGCTACCCCATATTCTCTGGTATACGAATATGAAGCCGTACTTCTGTTAGAAGTCTAAATCCCATCACTTCATATCACCCTCACAACTAAGATGACTGAGAAAGAAGAACAACATCAGAGACGCCTTGAAGAGCTCAAGATGTTAGATGAAAATCACCTAAAAGCTTAACAACTCATCGGATTTTACCAAGCTAGAATGTCGAGGCTTTCAACAATTGAGTCCAACAGAGAAGCTTTAAGGAAGGAGATCTGGTCCTCACTGTTCGACGACCAATAATTCTCGGTTCTAAGAAAAAGGGTAAGCTTGAACCCAAATGGGAAGGACCGTTCATGATAGACACAGTCTATTCGAACGGTGCGTATCGTTTAATCACCCAAAATGGTGACAGGCAATTAATGCTGATAAATAGAAAGTTCCTCAAAAAGTACTATCCTTAGTACATTTAGGATAATCCATTTTGACTGGAAGTTCTTGAGGAATATTTCACCCATTGTCCTGGAGGATAACCCTAAATCTGTTCTCCACCGTAAAATCTCTCACTGATCAAACTCATTGACGGTGAGTCCATTAAAAAAATCTTCCTGGTCTAATCCACCAGCAAAATCTCCTCTTGATTCCTTCTATGAATAAGAGGTCCACTTAGAGTTTCTTTCACACTGGAGATAGAATATAAAATTCTTCCTCTCTAAGTATAAGATCCCCTTCGTGATAAACGGAAGGGCTTTATCTTTTCCTCTTCGGTCACGCCTTCCCAAGGTTAAGGCCAAAATTAGAACTTCATCTCGATAAACGAGAAAATCATTTCTAGATCAGGTAGCAAATCCTATAAAAGTAAAAGTTACCTGAATCTTTTCGATTCTCGAAGTGGAGATCCTACTCTTAGTTTCACCTCTCAAGATTCTTTAAGTGGAGATAACCGCTTTTAGCTTCTTTTGCACTGGATATATGATATAAAATCCTTCCTTTCTAGCATCGGGAAACAGAATATAAAATTTTTTCTTTCCCACATCAGCACAAGAGATAGAATATAAAATTCTTTCTCTCTAGGAGTAAGAGATAGGATATAAAATTCTTCCTCTCTGGTTTTGGGTTTGCCTTTGCACTGGAGATAGGATATAAAATCCTTCCATTCCAGTATTGGGAAATAGAATATTAAATTCTTCCTTTCCCACATCAATCCTAGAGATAGAATATAAAATTCTTTCTCTCCAGGAATAAGAGATAGGATATAAAATCTTTCCTCTCCAGCATCGGGAAATAGAATATAAAATTCTTCCTTTCCCACATTAATATTTTCTAATCCTTCAATCCAAGATTCATCTTAGAGAATTTTATCCCGAATCCTAAGTAGAGATAAGTCAACACCTAACACGCATTGCCAGTTTAGTCTTTTACTGATTGAAGAAGACACACGAATCCAAGTCAGGAGAATTTTATCCTGAAACCTAAGTAGAGATAAGTCTACGCCTAACACGCGTTGCCGGTTTAGTCTTTTACTGATTGAAGAAGAAACCAAGATTCATCTTAGAGAATTTTATCCCTAAGCCTAAGTAGGGATAAGCCTGCGTCTAATACATACAGCCGGGTAGTCTATTCCTAAAAAAGAAGACAAAACCTATGTATTCAATATCATAGCAACAAGTCTAAAAGAGTTTCATTCTTTTAGCACAACGTTACGTACGGAATGGATTTAAATAATCTGCATGCTACCCGATTCAAATGGTAATGGGTGAAGGCTCGCTAAATCTGTTGATGGCTGGGGGTTGGCCAATAACCCTAAAGTCGACGCCTAATACGCGTTGCCGGTTAGTCTCTTACCTGTGAAAGAAAACAAAGCCTATGTATTCATCATCATAGCACCAAGTCTAAAAGAGTTTCATTCTTTTAGCACAATGTCACGTACGAGACGGGTATAGAAAATCCACACGCTAGCTCGATTCATGCAGTAATCGGTAAAGGCTCATCGAATCCGGAGGGATGACTAAAACAAGGAAATAGAATGCGTTAAACCCAGCCACAAAGGATATTTTGAGGAAAATATGAGGTGTTGAGCTCATCTCGTAAACCCGTGAGATAGAGTCACGACCTTATAACGGGTGAGACGATTCAGGCCGCATCACGCACTCATGAGAAGAATAAACCCCATCACATAGGTAAGTGACGGGATACTCTGTCGTACCGAACACAAGGCGGCATGGAATCGCCCCCATTAGTGGCCTTAAGATAGGTGATGACCAAGCAAAACCTATCTTTTAAGAGTTGAAACTCACAAAGGAGGATCTTGGCTATTCCGAAGTGGGGATACAGTATGCGTATGCATGGAGGGATGATGAAAAGACAGCTCACCAGTGAATGAGGGAGGTGCACCCTCACGTGGCAGAGTGGCTGACTGTCTCCTAGGAGCACGTGATCTCATCGACGGCATGGCAATCTGCACAAAAAATTAAACGGGTCAAATGTAGAAAAGATCGAAAGATTCGAAAAGTCGAAACATCAAAAAAATCGGGCTCATGGCATCACACGGCCATGGTGCCTCAGCCACGACCGAGGCACCACACAGTCATGGTGCCTCGACCACGACCGAGGCACCACATGGCCATGGTGCCTCGGCCACGACCGCGGCACCACGCGGTGTCTCGACGATGGCCGAGACACCTGGTGGCTCCGCCACAGCCGTGCCACCTGTAGGTGGCACAGCCATGGCCGACTCCCTCCCCGCGGGCGTAAAGAAAAAAAGAAGAAAAAAGAAAAAAAAGAAAAGAAAAAAGGAAAAGAAAAAAGGCAAAAAAAGAGAAGAAAGAGAAAAAAGAGAGCGAATAATAAAAAAAAGAAGTCTGTTTTAGATCAAACCCTAGTTTTTGATCCAACCCTAATTTTGATTAAACTCTAGTTTTTGATCAAAACCCTAGTTCCTTGCATATCTGTCCACAGTTTAATGGGCATTTACCTGAAGAAAAGCGTGGGAGATCTGATAAACCAGAGGGGTTTAGCTGAGGGTTTGAAGGTGATGAGACTAAAGAGAATAAAAGACAAAAATAGCAAGAGAGGGGGGCCAGCCAAAGAGGAGAAAAAGAGGAGAGTGGGGCCTTTTATAATCAGCCCCAAGTGGGCCCAATCCAGTTCTGCATAGGACTCAAATCAGACCCTGAGCATGAATTCAAACCGGGGCCAAACCGGGTATCAAAACGTCGCCAAATCAGCCTGTTAATTGACTCCTCTCTCCCACACATCTGGAGGAATCCCAGAGATTTATTCAGCGGGATTATCACCCCATGAAGGTCACCTTGCATACGACCTAATTTATTCAAGTCTCATGATTACTCTAAAAAGGTACACGAGTCTAAATTGTTTCCTATTCTGTCGAGAAGTTCCTGGAGAGTGTTTTCATAAAATATTCTTAAGGATAACTCGATAACCCCCAATGAACCACCGGGAGTGTGTAAGCATGAACTGGCTCTCCCAGCCTCAATAGATCAAAAAACCTAAATTATGATGACGCTGGTCAACACGTCGTAAATGGAGAATTTGACAATTATTATAGGAGTCTTAAAAAGTTTGATGGTCAGTTATACAACAACTCACCAACACGAGTCAAAGCAAAGAGAACTCAGTTACCATATTCAGTTCAAGATTTCAATAGCGGTCAGACAATAAATGCAATACCGTGATACTTTTAGCCATCCTACAAAGCACTAGATAATCTAGAAGGAGAGATCAAAGTCTGAAGCTATTTTCAGGTCCCGTTATACCTATTTGAAGGTTAGAGCCTATCATATCCCAAGTATTTCAGGCTCTTATATAAAAGAACGAGACTGAAACACTTTGGAGGGGGTATTTATAGGCGTTGAAAATTGCCTATAAGACCCTGAATCCGATTCGTGATAGGGAGTTGGCGTGTGGTGAGTCATTGTTGTGTCGGAAAGATTACCTCCACGAGTTGCAAGTATACAACTAACAAGTTAAAGTATAAAAAGTTATCGATCCCACGAGGAATGTGAAGTAGGAAAAATATTCGTCTAATTCGGTTCTTTTTAGATTGTGCGCGACAATTAGGAGTTTATTCGAAATAAAATGGAAAACATGGTGAAAGTGATGGTGAAGAGGTTAGAAGAGTGTGTGGCAAAACGAGGAAGAAAGTGATTGTGGAGGAGAAATAAGATGGAAGTGGTAAAGTAAAAATAAACTAAAATGAGTTGAGAAATGGTGAGTGAGAGTGAGTTTGTGTCAAATGAAGAAAACAAAAATAAAAGAA
>JBAKGM010004445.1:0-12466 GCA_037177215.1 Asparagus racemosus | reverse complement strand
TGCGTGCTTCTCATCTTCAATACTTCATAATGCCTTGAACTCATCTTCCACTTGTCCAAATTTGATAGAAATAATATTTGCATCAACAAGTTAGAATATACACAATGCACACATATATATAACACACATTATTATCATCAAAACTCTAACTTGAGAATATTAAAATCAACAACTATAAATGAATTTATAAATGAAAACCTAAAAGTTTAAGATTATTCCAAAAATTTATTATAATTACTATAACATTTTTAAAAACTAAAAAATATTATAAATAATTAAAAATATATATTTACAAATATCTAAAATATAACAAAATCTAATTAAATTTAGAAATTGGTAAAATGAAAATTTTCAATTATATAAAAATGAAAAAAATTCAAATTGTAATATGTAGTTGGAATTAAAACTCAAGTTCAAAAAAATTATTTTTTAATAAAAACTCAAGTCCAAAAAAATTTATTTTTTTATAACAATTAAAATTGAAACAAAATACTACACAAATTAAAATAAAAATTTTATCAGACGGGAGTAGATAAAATACCTGAATTATTTTCAGCCAAGCAATTAAAGAGCCATGCTTTGAAGATAAAATTACATAGGCAAAAAACGACAATCTGAAAAAAAAATTTGAAAATAATTAAAAGGAGTAAAGAAATAATATGCAAATTAAAATAAATTAAATAATTGATGTAATATTTTAAAAAACTAAAAATGTATTTTTAAAAAAATTAATATCTAAATATATTAAATACTTGAATTATGTTTTCTAAGCAACAAAAGTATCATGGGTTGAAGATTAAAAATCACCGATTTGTTTTCCTACGGTAATATAAAAAATATTCAAAATATTAAATTAAAAATAATTATTCAAGAGTTATAGAATAACTACCTGAATAATATTTCTCTAATTAAATAGTGTCTTGGATCGTAGAAAAAATATCGGGGAGTTATTTCTCGAAATTAAAACTCAAAATATAAAACTTTAATGCTATTTTAACAATTAAAACTAAAAAAAATACTACACAAATTTAACTAAAAATTATATTGGATGGGTGTAGATGAAATACCTGAATTATTTTCCTCCAAGCATTACGAACCATGGGTTGAAGATAAAATTACATAGGAATTAAAATCTGACAATCTAAAAAATAAAAAATTCAAAAATAATTAAAATAAAAAAATAATACACAAATTAAAATAACATAAATATTGGATGGTGCTAGATTGATTACTTTTTTTTAGAGATCGAAACAATAATACGGAGTAGGAATTAAAAACTAACAATCTGAAAAATAAAAAATTCAAAAACAATTCAAATAAAAAAAATACAGAAATTAAAACAACATAAATATTTGATGGTGCTAGATTAATTACCTGATGTATCTATCAGAGATCAAATAATAATTCAAAGTTTTGTAAAAAAAAATTGAGATGGAAAAACCAAAATGTAAAAAAATGAGATGGGGAAAGTGACCGGAAAAATAAAATCGAATTTCGGGATAAATAGATTTTTCAGTTTTTCAAGAAAACTGAAATGTATATTTTTTCCATATATTGAAAAAAATGCCTAAATGAGGGGATTTGATTTTATTTGTAATTTGAATTAGTTACTAAAGGATATTGTCAAAAATATTCTAATTGATTATAAATTGATTTTTTTCCATATAAAAATGTATTTATTTGAATTAAAGGTTGAGATAGAATAGCAATTTACATGGACGGATTAGATGATTTGACATGTGTCAAAAAATTTAGAGGAGGAAGATGAGGTGTCATCCTCTAATGAGTTTTTAAACTTTTTGGTTTTGCTTTAATGTATACGCTAGTAAAAGATTCCACTGGTTTAGATGGAGCCGCGTAGGATTTCCACTATCACAGTATGGATTTTCACAATAGTGATTTTAAATATAATAGTGATTTTCAAGATAATATTTACAGTCTTATGTGGCTTCATCTCAGCCCTCGAAATTGTAATAAAGAGTAAGAATCGGGTTAATTAAACACTCTCCAATTACTACATAATTAGAGAAGATCTCGATCTCATAATTATAGTTGGATCGGGATTCTTGTTATCCGAACCTTTTTACAGGACTTAATTCCAAAATCCATCAATGATTTACTAGGTATCATAATTTTATTAGCACAACTGCAGCTCGACACGCACCACATACATACAGTGCGGGTAATCAACCTAAAAATTATTTGGTGAACATAGAATTGTGGGAAATAAAAAGAAAAAAAAACGCATGTCCTGTCTTTTGACTTTCCATAAGAGCTCTTTAAATTTGTGCCCATAAAATCTTTTTATTATTTATTTAGTGATTTATTTATTTATTAAGCAAAGAGTCAGATAACTAGAGCTAATATAAATGGGGGGAAAAACTCAACAAAACATTTATATTCTACTGTATGACTGCTAACACTCGTATAAGATGCTATATCAACACTTTGAACCAGTCACTAGATACCCTGCAGAGGCCTGGACTGGCATTCCCCCTGTAATCTCATTCTCATCTACACTTGATAAACTGCACAACAAACAAAAGTTTCAATTTCACCAAGAGGCCCTCTGCTGCAAATGCTTGAGGCTCTGCTCCATGCTAACCTGCACCATCTCTGCCAGCAGCTTCTTTGCCTTCCCCATCCTATAGTCCCCATCAACCCTTGACACAATACTACTTATTATGTTCTCCAGTGTATCGGCCTCAATCTCATGTCTGGGGTAAGGCAAGTTCCTCAACACTTTCAGGAGCTCTCGGGCTTTAGCCCTAGCCCTAGGGGTTCCATGAACTGTGAGCTCAAGTAGTCCTGGGATCACACCCTCATTCAGAATTATCTCCCTGTACTTCGCCCGATCACTCTCGCACATCGCCAGAAGAGCTCCAACAGCGTGTTCTTTGCTTATCAAAGAACCCTCTTCAAGAACCTCAACAATTGTTAGGACTCCTTCCTCTGAGGTGATCGAGCTTCTTCCATCCCCAAAACCAAGGAGAGATTCTAACAGTGCCATGCATTTTTCTGCGGGTTTGGACGATTTCTTGAAGGTTTTGAGGAAGGCAATGAGAGGGGGAATCGGGTGGGAGGAGAGGATAGTGGTGAGGTTCGAAGGGAGGGTGGAGAGATTGTGGAGGGCAGTGACTGCATCAGTTTTGGCCTGAGGGGTTCCTTCATGGAGGCATCTGATGAGGAGAGGGATGGCACCTGAGGAGGCGATGGCTGCCTTGTTCATGGTAGAGGCAGAGAGGGTGAGGATGGTGGCAGCTGAGTGTTCTTGTAGGGTCAGGTCAGAGGATTGGAAGAAGCAGAGTATGGGGTCGAGTGCTCCAGCATCTACAATCTTGATCTTGTTCCTGCAGCGGTTAAACATATATAAGAGTTATGAATAATATCCAGAACAACAATAGATTACATATAGCGAGAGAAATATGAAGGTTAACCAATTGGATAGTTATGATCTGTAGATGGTTTTTATTTGGATTTCTAAATATAATCTAAATATCAGTGACATGCCCATGGACCCATGATACTCTAATAACTGCTGAAATGATCTTACTTGTTTACAGAAAATGCAAATGAGATACCATGTTTATTGGACAGCATTAGGATATTCATTGATGTGCACTTTAATAGGTTATGCAAAATATAGGGTAGTTGTACTGGGATGATTAACAAGAACAATGAAGGATGTTTTGTGTTAATAGAAAATTAAGATTCTAAAATTTTCAAAAGGAAATGCAAGCATTAAGATTATTCAAAACATTTGGTGTTTATCAAAAAAATAAAATAAAATAATAAAAAAACATTTGGTGTTCACATATCCTATGAAAGTATGACTGCTTCACCACAACTAGCCCTTAAAAGAAATATTTTAAGAACACAGAATGGAAACACAACCTTATCACTCCATAATACCTTTCCTTATGTTATAATCACACAGAATAAGAATAATTTTGCAAATCCACTCTAGTGCTCCTTTAAGATTTAACACTATCAACAAAGCATATATTCAACATTCTTCATGCATCTTGACAGCAATATGAATTAAATTCAAATTTATCAGCAACAATAATTTCCAATATCTCATCATTTGCATTTATCATAACATAATTCACATTAACCCGCTTGTCAAGACAATCAATTTCCAAGTAAAACCCCAAAATTTAGGTTCCAGATATCTTTCACTTTCAAAAAGTGGTTGAAGTGCACACTAACTAGCAGCAAATCTCACGTAGAACCTAAATTTGGTTGTTACCTTCAGTCAATCATTGATACTAAAATATCTCTCTAGCCTAACCTCATTTAAATATTGATGACTTAATTATAAAGTATGAACTAATCGCCTTTGCTGCACAATCCTGACCCCAGTAAACCAAATAATAAACAGAAATTTAAAAATAAAACCTGGAATAGAGAAGCTATAGCAAAGGAAAATGACTAGTTTTATCATAACTATTTTGGGGAATTCACATAATTGTTGAAGGAACTTGCATCTTCACCGTTCGTATGACATTCGTTATTAAATTATTGCTTCAAAATTGCTATTAATTACACTGCTTAAATCAAGTCCGTTGCATATACTATCATTGAATATGTTCTAGGCATCATATAACACTATATACTGTTTCATCAAATTTGTAATGTGCTTCTACTTTCAGTTCAGCTTGTGTATAATATTCTACCTTTCTATCACATAATGTTTTTGTGCCATCATTTTAATCCTTATATCATACAGAACTCATAATGCCCTATTGATTATCATTCCACAAGTGCAAACATAACTGAACAATCAATAAAAATTGCCTTAACAACAGATGCAATACAAATCCTATATATCATCCCATAAGAAGAACAAAATAGTTTGAGGGACACGGAAAGACTTGAGATGGAAAACAGGATCATATTTCATATTTTTCTTGATCAATGCCTCAAACATAGAAATAAAAAGGAGAACTTCAGCTCTTGACAAATTTCCTAATTTATTGAAAGAAGTGGATTATATGTTAATATCAACAGTCATATGGATTATATGATAATATCAACAGTCATTATTTTGTTGATGTAAATTTTCATGTCACTAAGTCAAAAAAAAATTTAGAATATGATGTTAATATCAACAGTCATATGGATTATATAAAGCAGTTGAGTCATTCATGAAAATATGAAAGAAACCTACCAAATTTATATAAGCAGAGTGGTGCAATCATAAATTTCAGAAAGCTCAAAACAAGCCATTATCTTATTACAAACAAAATGAAGATAAATCTCTCACAGTCAGTATATTTAAAAGGCAAAAAGAGAGAGAAAAAGAAATCACTTATATCAGCCAAACCAATCAGAACTTCTACAAAAAACAGATAAATTATTGCTATTAATCTAAAATATTAGGTTCGTTCGTGTTTAGGTGCTTAATATCCAATACTACTAAAATATTAGTGCTCACAATGTTATTTTTTGGTCATGGTTGAACTCTTGTATTGATCTGATTTTTCAATTCTCGTTTAATGAAATTTCATGAGCTTTCATTAAATAAATAAATAAAAACTATCGACAACTACAAACCAATTGATTATCTTAATTTTAAAAATGAAAGAATAACCCTCCATCTAAATATCAAAATCCCAAAATCTGCGCAAGCTTAATCCGATGAATAACTTAATTTTTAATAGCACAAGCTTAATCCAATGAATAACTTAATTTTTAAGGCTCTTTCTTTAATATTCATCAGTAGTAATCGATTAACATCTTCCTAATTTAAATATAACTAAAAACCTTTCATCAAATATCTGTAAAACCCCTAAAAACTGCTCCTTTCGTGTTGAGGTCCAAAAACATCAAAGATGGCTAATGTATCATACAAATATTCTCAAAATTAATGATCAATTTCGCCCAAATTCAGCTTGCAACAAAAAGAAATTTGCAAAAAAGAACACATGGTAATTTTGTCCGTAAATACTCAAAATATCAGAGGGATATTCGCACCTTTCGTCCTTCACGGCGAGGTTGAGAAGGGCTAGGATAGCAGCTTCGCTGCACTCGCGGCTACCAGATCGCAGCATCACAACGAGAGGCCCGATCGCACAGGAAAAAGCCCTGCGGTTACCCGACGAGGTCCTCGTCAGCCGTCGGATCTCCCTCGCCGCCTCCACCATCGAATCCTGACCGTCCGATCGGACCCGGTCCAGGATCTCCTCGACCGCTGCTGAATCGGACCGCTCCATTTTGGACCGGCTTTTGTTTGAGATTAAGGCCATTTTTTTTTTCTCTTATGGGGTTTGTGAAGCGAACGAGAGACGGAAGAGAGTGGGGAGCAGGGGTTTTATCCGGCGTTACGGTTGGCTGACGGCGTAGAAGACGGGATCTAACGGAATTTGTCGGTTCGTGTGGCTAAAATCTTGGGAAAATTACAAATAATCCCCATTAGGTCTGCAAAAGTGCCAAAATATTCCCCCAAGGTTTCAAAACTAACAATTTCTCCCCTTCTTTTGTTTTGTCCACCAAACTAGTCACATGAACAGCATGTGACATTTTAATTGACAAAAGAACCCTTACTGCAGTAGTTAGCTCAAAACAAGCCATTATCTTATTAAGACATTCACAGAAGAGCACGATTGCGAGAAGACCGATAAAAGTTTGCAAGCAAATTCCACTTGGCTATCAAAACGGTACTTGGAACTTATTAGAAATAATCCTAGTATACCTATTGATTCATTGGAGACAGTTATTGAACAAGAGCTGGGTCTAGGAAGTACTCAAGTCAAATTAGAAGAGCTAAGAAAAAAGCTTTGGATTCAATTCATGGTGAAGTAAAGGAGCAATACCAAAAAAAAATCAAGGATTATGCTCACATCTGTTTGAACAGAAACCCGGGAAGCAATATGGTAATTGAAGTTGAAAGACCACTTTCTGATGGTCTGTCTCACTTTTTAAGATTTTTTTTGTTGTTTTGGGGCGCTAGTGAAGGGATTTCTACAAGGTTGTAGGCCTTTCCTTAGATTAGATGGTTGCTTCTTAAAGAATGAGATAACTTCTGGGGTCTTGTTGTGTGCAGTTGCTAAAGATGCTAATAGTCAGATGTATCCTGTAGCATGGGGAGTTGCTGAGGGAGAGAACAAGGAAAATTGGCTTTGGTTCTTAAAGAATTTACTTGAGTGTATAGGTCCATGGGAAGAACATGGTTGTACTTTCATTAGTGATAGACAAAAGGTAACATACTCTCTCATTTTTCGTACTTTCTACCTTTCCAGAAAGCTTTATATTTCATTGAATTCAACTTGGAGTTCATGCGCAGGGCTTGGTTGAAGCCATGGCTAAATTGCTTCCACGGGTAGAGCACCGCTATTGTGTTAGGCATCTTTTGGCAAACAATTTAGAAATCACCTCAAAGGGAAGAAGCTCAAGGATATGTTGTGGGACTGTGCAAGATCATCTACAAATGAGATTTTTGATGAAAATGTGGAGAAGTTAAAGGCAAAAAATAAAGATGCATTCACTTACTTAACATGCATTCTAAGAGCTCAATGGTCACGATGTGGATTCCGTACTTCTAAGTCTGACTTTCTTGAGAACAATATTTCAGAATGTTTTAACAAATGGGTTTTAATAGCAAGAGAGAAAAGTGTCCCGGCAATGTTGGACATGATACGTCGACGAGTAATGAAGAGATTACAGGCAAAGAAAGAAAATATAATAAAATGGAAACAGGACAAGGAAGTGTGTTGGAGAGTTTATGAGAAACTAGGAAGTTGGAAGGAAGGAGTCAAATATTGCAAACCCTCTTTGTGCTGGTCTTGGACTTTATGAAGTATGTTGGCAAAATGAGAGGCATGAAGTTGATTTGAATGTGAAAACATGTGGCTGTAGGATGTGGCAATTTTCTGGAATCCTATGTAGACATGCATAAGCTAGCATCAGAAAGCATAGAGGAAAAATTGAAGACTAAGTTGATAGGTGCTACATGAACAATCGTACTTCATTGCGTATGAAGGAATGATCCATCCCCTTCCTCATATGCATGCTTGGCTTAATCCTGGTGGAGAGGAATTAGAGCCTCCATTGTTAAAGAAAAAACCAAGTAGACCTAAAAAAGTAAGAAAGAAAGGACCAGATGAAGTTTCAGGTAGTTTCACCTCACGAAACAGTAATTCTCTACATTGTAGTCATTGTGGAGGATGGGGACTTAATAAAAGAACATGCAAGAATCCTCAGTTGAAAGCTTCTAACAAGGGAAGAGCTGGAAGGCCGCCTCTACATAAGAGAGGAGAGCGACAAAATCACATTCTTAACACTTCACGAGATACTATCAGAACCGACGAAGTCGTGCACGGAGAAAGATTTGCAAGTTCGAGTACCACCACGGGCGAAAGGACGTCAATGACGTTTGAAAATTAGAGTTTTCTGTGGTTATGCAAATTTAACTGTTTTTAGGTTTTTTTTTTTTTTTTTTTGGTCTCCACTAGCATATTTTTGTAACTTTGTAAAAATGGAATTGTGCAAATGGTGTCTGATTCTATCCATCCTTTTCTGTATTTTGGTTTTTAATGTTGAACTTTCTTTTCGAATTTGAAATGGTTTTGCAAAGAATTGTTAGATGTTGGTGACTTTTGTTCTGTTTGTATTTCTACCGACATCCACACAAGGGATGTGAGAGACACGGAATGAAGAATTGATGAATGCATAAATTTTCAACGTTTTATTAAGATCAATCACAATCCTGGTTACTCAATAATTCCTTTTTTTTTTTTTTTTTTGATAGAAATCAGTACAAATAGAATTTTCTCCCTATTAATGTTGAGTATCACCTCTTGTTTTCCTGAACCCCAGATATGAATGAAACAAATCAGCAAAGAAAGAATATAGTAACTAAACTAATGGAAATGTAATATGAACTTAGGTAGATGATGGGAGAATCAACTATAATGTCGTTATTTTTAAATTATAACTAATTATTAATTTCTAATTTTGTTAGCTAACTCACCTGTTAGCTTGTTTCTTGCTTATACACAAATAATGGTACTAAATGTGGATGCTTCAATGGAACAACGTACAGAAAACATCCATCCCACTTTGGACCAAGCAAAAAAGACCATGTTTGCTAATTACTGCAGTAAGGGTACTTTTGTCAATTAAAATGTCACATGTTGTTCATGTGACTAGTTTGGTAGACAAAACAAAAGAAGGGGAGAAATTGTTAGTTTTGAAACCTTAAGGGGATATTTTGTTACTTTGCAAACCTCAGGGTGATTGATTGTAATTTTCCCTAAAATCTTTTGGGTGTGGGCCCTCAACGTTGACGTGGTTTGTTTATTTGGAGAAGATATCCGAAGACTTAAAATTTTAAAATGGGATAAAGAATGGTACAATGATATAGAGGATGAAGTAGAGGGTTAAGTATCTTATTTTAGTAGGCTAAAATACCATATTAGTCTAAAAAGTGATCCCTTTACCAGTTTAACCTAAAAAGTGACGCCGGTGATAGTTTAGCCTAAAAAATAACAACTACGATGATAAATAGATATTTCGTTGCTGGACATAATTTTTAAGCGAAAAATTAATTGATTATTGCATATAGACCCCTCACTCTCTCATATTTTCAGAATTATCTCCTTAAGTTCTAAAATATGTATTAAAAAGCCTCTCTCTCTCTCTCTCTCGCCCCTCCCTCCCCCCCCCCCCCCTCTCTTCCCACAATCTCCTCCCCTTCTCCTTCCCACCATCTCCTCCATTCTTTTCTCATCTCGATCCTCAACCTCTCATTATTTCTCCTACCATCTTTCTCTCTCCTTTCCCATATCCTCCATATCACTTCCACCTTTCCCTCTTTCTCCAAACCCACCTCTTCTTAACTTCTTTCACTTCTTTCTCTTCTTTGTCCTCTTTCTCCTTCTTTCTCTCTCTCCCCTCTCCTTCACTCACTCCTAATGTTTCAAATAGAATGTTTAATGTTGAGTCTGAGAAAGAAAGAGGAGAAGATTGAGTTTTTGATGATTGAAGAGTGAAGAGGGAGTGGATAGAGCAAGGAAGGAGAGGGAGAAGGAGTGGAAGAGACGAAGAGGAGAAGGAGGTTGGATGTTTGATAGAATGTTTGATGTTGGGTCTAAGAGAGAGGAAGAGAAGGAGGTTGGATTTTTCTTTTTTTAATGATTAAAGGGTGAAGAGGGAGTGGACAAAGCAAGGAGGGAGAGGGGAGTGGGAGAGAGGAGGGGAGGTTGGGAATTGGGAGGGGAAGAGAATGAAGGAGATGGTGGAAAGGAGACGGTAAGAATGAATATGGGAAAGAATGGAGAAGGAGTGGGAGAGAGTAAGGAAAGTTGGGGATTGGAGGAGAAGAGAATGGAGAAGATGGTGGGAAGGAGGAAGGAAGAGATGGTGGGAAGGAAGGGTCTTTTTTACAAATTTTAGAAATTTTTTTAGGGGGCTAATCCAAAAAATATGGGAGAGTGAAGGGTCTATAGGCAAAAATCACTTAATTTAGCTTAAAATTGTCTCCGGCACCAGAAATGCTTATTTATCATCGTATCTATCACTTCTTAGGCTAAACTATCGTCGGCGTCACTTTTTAGGCTAAACTGGTAATGGGTGTTATTTTTTAGATTAATTTGGTATTTTAGCCTTTTTTTAGTGTGTACTCTAATGAAAAATCAAAAGACTACAAACTATCTACAAGTTGTCACATCATATTTTCATTCACAATTTTTTTCCATGTGTACAAAGATCTATGCTGTTCATCTACATCTTAATGTTATATTAAATAATTAGATTAAATCTTAACTGTTAATCTCCACAAAAAATTCATAAAATCATTATGTGCTTTAATTTCAGTTACCAAAATTATTTGATATTTAGAAATTTAAAAAATAAGAAGAAATTGATATTTTCGGTAATTTTAGATATTTAGGTTAAAAATTAGGTTCAAGAAAATATAATCCTAACCAGGACGAACTCTTGGTTATCAATCAGATTTGGAATCTAACATGATTTTATTTATTATAAGGTAACAAATCGAATCCGAAATTCAATTATAATGGTTATTATCTCGGCTAATATCTTTCGATTTCAATTTAATAATAAAATAAATTTGGTAACATATTTTTTATTTAACTAAGATTACAAGATTTCAAACATTAATATTTTTTATTTCTTTCTATCGTTTATTTATTATGCGTGTCAGGTTGACACAAAGAAGCATGTTAAGTCTCTCGGAGCTGAATGCCTCCACTGAAAATTTTTGGAGGACATTGTGATTGGTTTGATACTCACGAGCATACATAGCATTTACCCTTTTTAATTTCTTAATTCCTCTTTCCTAATTGATTGATTTTCATCGTTCTTCCTATCTCTTGGATTTTTCAAATCTATTTGATCTTATATATTCGAGACTAATTGTTGTTCTTAAAGCATTTTGTGGGCAAAGTTACCTATTTCTCTACTCATAGATCTTTATGAAAAAGTAATATTAATCCTAATGCATCCATTGCTCTTCTAATTTCTAATAAATATCTTTGTTAATTAGATGAGTCCTCTTATTTCCATCATTTACAATGTTAGAATTTGAACAAAAGTGTATATATATCAGAAAAATAATATTAGAACTAATTTCTCTCTCTCATCCTTTCTAGGAAACCAATATTTCAAACATATGTGGTAAGAGTCATATTTATCTTCTTCATCTTCACCTATAATTTTCATAATTTTCATTTGATTTTTTTTATATTTTGATATTTTAACATTTCCTATTAATATACATTATCTATTAGATTTGTTCATCAACTAATCATTCTTTGTTCATCAACTAATCATTCTGTCAAGCTTTTTGGTTTTTATTTTTATCATGAAGTGATTTTACAAAGACGTGAATTGATCGAGATGTTTGTCTACAGTGACTGAAAGCTAACCATCTTTTTTATATAATGTAGGTGTTGAAAAATGCCTGTAAGTGCCCAAACATGACTCGTGACGGTGGGTTGACAATCGAGGATCCATTCGACGATGCGACAAAGAACTGCTGACGACGTAACCACGCTGCAAAACGCATAAAGCGAGTCGACAAACACATGAAGCGAGTCGGCGAGGCGTGCAAGTCAGTGAAGCGACGAATCGTGGAATAAATCCACGGTGAAGCTTCAGATCAACGAGTTTTGGTGAGATGGAACCAACCGGATTCAAACGCTAACGAAACGGAATCAACCGAATCAAACGTTGGCGGAACCTAGTCAATCGAACTCTAGAATTGGCAAAATAATCAACTGGACATGGGAATCGAGGCAACCAGATGTATCGGGATCAAAAAATTACCGGAATATGGCTACAAGGGCTCGGGGGCCGAAACGGCTCGGCCAAGCCTGAGAAAACTCGACCTTGGCCGAGACTGGGTCGGCCAAGGCCGAGCCACAAGCCCCCAAAACCAATTTTTTCACCCCTCTTGCCTATAAATAGTGAGGCGGGGGGGGGGGGGGGGGGGGTTTCACTT
>JBAKGM010004434.1:0-12468 GCA_037177215.1 Asparagus racemosus | reverse complement strand
TTGAGGAGAAGAGATTTTATTTTATACTCCTCGATCTAATACGTCGCGGGCTTGTTCGCGTCCCGTTTCTGTGTATTTTGGGAAGCGGGGCGTGACAGGTTTTGACATTTTCTAGTTTGGTCACTTAAAATTAACAATTGTCTCCTTAAATTTGAAAATAATTAGGAAGTGAGATTATTTTATAAGATCGTTTACAATCTTTATTTTTAATTATAAATATAAATAAATGACTGATAAGATAATTTTATTTTTTAACTTGCTAGCTACTTCATTCAAAAAACTTTAGAATGTCAAAATTTTAAATCTTTATTTATTTTCTCTGCTAAATGAATTTGATAAGTTTTGAGATTTATACTAAAATCAAATATGAGCCTATATTTGTATTATTTCTATGGATTTTGGTTATTTTCTAGCTAGGTCACTCACTTAGACTTAACATTTGTCTCCTTAATTATGAAAACAATTTAGAAGGTTAGATTATTTCAAAAGATCGTCTATATCTTCATTTTTAAATTTAAATATAAAGTAATGAATGATAAGATAAAGAGTTCTTTTTTACTTGTTTGGTACCAAATTAAAAAATATTTAGATTTTCAAAGTTTTAAATCTTTATTAAGTTTTTCTAGTATATGAATTTTATAAGTTCTAAAATTTTCTATTTTGTAATTTCTGGAGAAGTGGTGGAACATGATTGTTGCACATTTATCTATAACGTAATATAATTTTAATGTATTTAAATCAAATATGGGCTCATATACATATTAATTCTATGTATTTTGCATATTTTCCAGTTTGGTCACTCACTTAGAATTAACAATTATCTCCTTGATTACAAAAATAACTTAGGAGGTAAGATTATTTCACAATATCATCTATTTTCTTTATTTAAATTTAAATATAAAGAAACAAATTATAAGATAATGAGTTCAAATTTTTTTACTTCTTAGGTACCTAATAAAAAATCCTTAGATTGTTAAAACTTTAAATCTTTATTTATTTTTGCTAGTAAATGAATTTTGTAAGGTCTAAGATTTATATTGAAATCAAATATGTGCTTATATACATATTAATTCTATGGATTTTGAATATTTTCTAGCTTGGTCACTCAGAATCAACATGTGTCTCCTTAATTTTGAAAATAATTTAGGAGGTGAGAATAATTAAAAAAATTATTTATTATTTTCATGTTTAAATTTAAATATAAAGAAACGAAAGATAAGATGAAGAGTCTTATTTTAACTTGTTGGGTACCAAATTCAAAAATATTTGGATCATTAAAATTTTAAATCTGTTAATTAATTTCTACGGTAATAAATTTTACACGCTTTGGAATTTATATTTAAATTTAATATGATATTAATTCTATAAATTTTGGATATTTTCTAGCTTGGTTACTCACTTAGAATTAACATTTATCTCTTTAATTATAAAAAAAATTTAGGAAGTCAGGATATTTCATAAGATTTTCTATCATCTTTATTTTTAAATATAAATATAAAGAAACGCATTGTGAAATAAAGAGTTCAATTTTCATTACTTGTTATATACTAACTTCAAAAACCTTTAGATTGTCATAATTTTAAATCTTTATTTATTTTCTGTATGATTTAGGTGGTGAAAATAATTAGTAAGATAGTTTATTATCTTTATTTTTAATTTTAAATATAAAGAAACTAATGATAAGAAAGAGTCTTTTTTTAACTTGTTAGGCATCAAATTCAAAATTATTTTTATCATTAAAATTTTAAAGCTTTTTTTATTTTCTATAGTAAATAAATTTTGTAAGTTTTAAAATTTATATTTAAATCAAATATGAGCCTATGTACATATTAATTTTATGGATTATGGTTGTTTTCTAGCTTGGTCACTCACTAAGAATTAGCATTTATCTCCTTTTTTATGAAAATAATTTAGGGGGTGAGAATATTTCATAAGATTGCCTATTATTTTTTTTATTTTTAAATATAGAGAAATGAATGATAAGATACAATGTTATAGTTTCTTTTACTTGTTAGGTACCAAATTCAAAAATATTTAGGTTGTCAAAATTTTTAAATCTTTATTTGTTTTCTCTTGTAAATGAATTTTATCAGTTCTGAGATTTTCTATTTTATAATTTCTGGAGAAGTGGTTGAACGTGATTGTTCAACAATTATCTATAGTTTAATATAATTTTTAACATATTTAAATCAAATTTGAGCTTATATACATATTAATTAGGACTAGGATAATTAAAGATTACACCTATTATTAAAATTAATTATGATAGAATATGAATTTTGTAAGTTCTGAGATTCTCTATTTTGTAATTTCTTGAGAAGTGGTTGAACATGGTTGTTGAATAGTTATTTATAATTTAATATAATTTTTAGCATATTTAAATGAAATCTGAGCTTATATACGTATTAATTACGATTAGGATCATTAAAGATTATACCTATAATTAAATTTAATTAGAATAGATTATAATAATTATGTAATATCTAAAAGGGTCAAGGACATTTTTTCTATGAAATGTTTTCCCAAAACTCCCACCTTTAAAGGGGGTATGATATGATTTATCAATAAAATAAATTAAAACATAGAAAGGCAATTTCCAGTTCTCGTTCTTAGATGAGCTGCATAAGCTATGTGCTACGGATATTCAACCAGTTTTTTTTAAAACGAAAGTTTTCAAATGCCAATTTAATGATATTAATTATGCTAATAAAATGTCATGAATAAGTAATGAAAGGTATTTATCACACATGCAGAAAGTTAACATCTTCCTAGCCGTTTCAAAGGGAAAAAAAAAAGTATACGATCAGCTGATATAAAGTAAAGGGAAATAGTATATGCATCTTTGATAAACAACTTGACATGTAACATGTTCGCTATAATTATTGCTTAGTCGGTGGAATTGTCAGTTATAATTCCTCGGAATTGCTATAATTATTGCTTAGTCAGTGGAATTGTGAGTTATGATTCCTTGTAATTATTTTTTTCCCTGCTCGATTAAACAGAAGATAATTTGTTTAGTTGTCAAATATTTAAAACTTTAAAGGTATACATCTTTGGTAACCTTTTAACAGCTCCTTATCATGTGTCTATCTTCCATTTGATCATTGAATTTGTCATGTGATATCTTTGTAAGAAAAGTTCTTATTCGGTCGAAATTTTAGTGCATACTAGCCTAATTACATATTAAAGTTTGACTTTGGTTGCCATATAAGTTAGGCTCTTTACATAGTTACTAAAATAGTCTATGAACTTTTATTACAAGGCAATATCAATCATTCTTGGTTTAAGAAAAATACTATTTGATAATTGGTTATGGTTTCTGACTTACCGTTAGACTTACCGTTAAAATGTGTTGACATGTTTGTTATTCTTGTTTGATAACGGTTTTATATAGCAATAATACTCCAATTTTATGATGCAATTTTCTTCCTTACCTTTGTTGGATCTGAGATGCATGCCTAGAGTGAGGATGAATAGGACTGCTACTACTTTTCGCCAAAAACACAGAATATGCAGTGGAATATATGAAATAAAAGCAATAAATGATATAAGCAATATAATCAAACACTAAGAGCAATCAACCACGAATACACAAGATTTTATAGCGGATACATAATCTTACATTCACTTTTTCTTCTCGCGAATGAGCTTCCCTACTATGCATAGAGTCCACTTGAATCACAAACCCAATTCAATAGGTTTACGAGATCACACCCTGGAATTTACCCAAAACCAGTTGTCTAACTTAACTCCCACAATGAGCAACTCCTAGCCCTATCTAGTCCCAACCCTCAACTCAATCAGCTTGAGTATGCCATCAAAGAAGTTCAAAGCAAAAGCAACACAAAACAATTAAAACTCAGAAATTCAAGAAAGATCTTACAGCCCCTTTGTTAAACAAACCATCTTTCAATGAATATAAGTGTAGCTCAATGAAGAACGGTGAAGAAGATCAAACCAATGACAACTCACCACGCTGAAGTGATCCGAAAATATTGTGCACGATGAGCAAGAGTTCAACGAGGCTCCAGGGGTCAAACTCTTCAACTTGATCGCTCACAAATCAAAACCCTAGAACTCTTCTCTTTTCTCCTTGTCTCTCTCTCTCTCTCTCAACGACATAAGCTCCAGAATAGGTTAGAAAGAGATATCCCAAATGTGGTAGAAGTTGGAGAACATATATACAATGAATTGCAGAGATTAAATAAAAAAAAAATCTGCAATCACCGTGTTTACCATCGATGGTGGCTCTCGACCATCGATGGTGTCGAGGCCCTATTAATGGTTAAGAAGCCCTTCGATGATATAAAAACCTCTGGAGTAAAAATCATCAATGACACTTGTTGACCATCGATTTACCATTGATGGTCAATGCCTACCATCGATAAAGGCTAAAATCAGCTTTTTGAGCTGATTTTTGCGTCGTATTGCCTCATATACTTGTTATACCTGTATTTAAAATACCAAAATATATGCATATTTGAGATATATAACTCGCAACAATAAGCACAAAATACACTCTCATACAAAAAAAAATGCAATGATCTCCTGCATTCACAAATTCGTGAAAAGTATAATCAAGCACAAGTATGGTAAAACCCCCACTAAAATAGTTCACTAAGTGTTCAAAAAATTTGAAAAAGAATTAAAACATGAAACAAAACATGAAACCACTTAGATAAAGTTCCACTCATGCAAAAAACTCATCAATTTTTACCAAATTATCTGCCTTTTGTTATTAAAAAAGCAAAAATCACACTAATGGATATACCTAATACAAGAGAGATTCAGGTAAAAATCATCCAAAAGGTGTATGGAAGAGAAAAGTACACGGGTTCACACAAACTAATAGAAAAAAGAATAAAATAGCACAATGTGTCAAAATTTAATCACGAAACACATGAACATGAGAGGAATTACGTCAAAAAGCACACACAAAAAGGTTAAATATAAGTGTAAACTATGTAAAAAAAAAAATAGTGAAAAGGCTTATACTAGCTCATTGGATAAATTTAGGTATATCAAAGTAAATATTGAGCAATAATAAGACTCGAACTATATCAACATTAGAGACTAAGGACCAAGGTATCACCCTATCACCTCAACCATGCAGGATTTAGGTGGAAGAACAATATTGTTTGACAGGCAATTCACACAATCTGTAAATATTAAATAAAATCTATTCAGTACAGGATGGCTACCATTTGAGATATGCACAAACACAAATCCACGAGTGTGGGTCTTTGACCATCTTTTAATGAATACAATCAATATTTTCATGGATTACATAAGAGTGCAGATTTTTGATCATTTTTTAACAAATACACTTTGATTGTTTAATTGATATTTGAAACAAATGCACTTTAGCACATATAAAGATAAAGGATTGTGCATTAGCCAAGTCAAAAATGAGCTCAAAAACACTTGATATCACCAAAAATATCAATAAACCAAATATAAGGCTTTCTACCACTACTTCACAACACAAAAGATGATAATTATGAAACACGTGTGTGAAATTGCTACGTGAAATATCTCGTGTAAACAATGTGTTACGTCATCATCTTTCAATCATTGTGTGTAAATTTACATACATATAGATTGAACAATCATATGTGAATATGTGTGACATAATCAAACCTATGTACCAAAATAATAATCTCATTTGAACAAACTTGTAAAAGAATATACATAGGCATATCCAATTTGTTTATTTTAAAGAAAACAAAAAGAAAGAAAAAGAAAATTTTCTTTTGTTTTTTATATTTAAAAAAGTGGAAAAAGAAAAAAAACCTTCAACAACCTAAAAAGAAAAAGAAAAAGAAATAAAAACCAAAAAAATATGTAGATACAATAGGAAAAGTTATAGAATATACTTTAATTACACTTTTGAGAAGATTTGCTGAAATAATCATTTATGCAAGTTATGCCTTTGCAATAAATCCTCGCTTGTATAATGAAACCCTCTTTGCATCTACAAGCAACTTCTCATCCCATTCTTCTTCGTAGTTAGGCTAAAAAATAGATTCTTATCTTCTGAATATGACTTGAGTAACCAAAACAGATGTTGCCTTGCTCCTTAGCAATCCTACACACCTAAAAAAAGCAGAAAGGTGTGACCTAGGTACACACATAGGTCCACGTTGGTTAGTAATTGTACCTTTAAGTATTCAAATCTACTTAACTATTTTAGCTCTATATTGCATAAGATAATTTATTGAAATATGACTCATTCTACCACATAAAGTATAAAGAGTAGAAGATGTATTAGAAATGGGTGTAAAATGAGTTAAGTTGTTTCCTTTGATAAAAAAAGATTGAAACTTTTTTTAAGATTTTTTTTAAATATAAATAACCAAGTCTAGTTTTAGCTTTTGCAAATTATTAATTAGAAATGACATAGTCTAAGTCTTTAGAACCAATAAAAATTTTTCACGTCCTTTTCCAAATCAATAGTTTTAGACTATAATTGCTCATTTTCAAAAACTATAGTAGTGTACCTAGTTTTAAACTTTCTTTGTTCAGAAGACAGCTAATAAAAGCTTATTTATCCTAGCAATTTATGTTTCATTTTAGCTTGATTTTTTAGTTAGTTGGTTGGATAAATTAGAATTCATGTCTCTGTGCATGAAACATTGTATGCATTCAAAAGAGATATTTTCACTTATATTATTAGATAAATTCTAAAGAAAAGTTTTCAATTTTAACACTCAACAATTTATTATCCTTCTTTAAACTTAAATTCACATTTTTAATAACTTTATATTTTTCAACAAGTTTTTCAAATTGACCGAACATTTTATTATATTTAGCATATAAATTATCGTATGTAGGGTATACCTTACTATCAGAGCTCTCATGTTTGGATTCATCCGAATTGTCATCTTTAGCCATGAGACAACAATGTGCTCTTTTGTCATCATCACTCAAGCTACTCTCTAACACTTCTTCTCCGCTAGACATGTCCTATGTTGTCATCTTGAGACTTTTGCCCTTCTCTTCATAGTCCTTTTTGTTCAGTGGGCAATTCTTTCTTAAGTGACCGACTTTCCTGTAGCAAAAATAAATTGATTCGGTATCAGAATAACTAGAATTATATTTATTTTCCTTGCTAGTTTAGTGACTTTGTTTGTCTTGCAAGAATTTCTGACTGTCCTTTGATTTGAGGAAGGATTAAAAGCCTTTAAGAATTTGATCTACATTGTTATCTTTCTTACTCTCAAAAATTGACCTCAAACCGATGTTTGTCTTGACATTTGATTTTCCTCTTTTCACTTTGAGAGCACATGAGTTATTCTTTGGATTATCCTCTGAATGTTCTTCTCTCTCCTTCAATCTCGCCTCATATGTGATAAGATTTCCGACAAGATTATCAAGGGACAACTCAGATAAATTCAGGGATTCTTCAATAGCGGTTATCTTAGCATCCCATTTAGATGAAAGTGATCGGAGAACTTTACAAATGAGCTTGTCTTGTCTATACTCCTTTCCTATTGCTTTTTTCCTTGTTCACAATATCTTTGAAATGTGTGAACATCTCATATATGCTCTTGGGTGCCTTCATCTTGAATTTCTCATACTTGCTCATGAGCATTGTGATCTTGGCCTCCTTAACCTATGAAGTACCCTCGTATGTGACCTACAGCATTTGCCAAATTTCATATACAGTCACACAACCAAAAACACAGTTATATTCATCAAAATTCAAAGAACAATACAAGGTATTCACAGCTTTAGTATTAAGGGAGTATAATTTTTTCAGTTGTAGTCCACTTATCCCTAGGTTTAACAATGATATTTTCACCAACTATGTCAATGGGTTAATGATAACCAAATTCCACATTTTCTAAACTTCGTAATCAGTGAACACCAAAATTACCCTCATACGAGCTTTCCAAAATGAAAAGCTCATGCCATCGAATAGTGGGTGTCAGTTAATTGCATGGCCTTCTGGAAAAATGTTTGAGGATCCTAAACTTGCAATCTATCCTAGATTGTGAAGTACAATACATAGAAGCTAGGCTTTAATACCACTTGTTGGATCTAAGATGCAAGCTTAGACGGGGGTGAATAGGATTGCTACTGTTTTCTACCAAAAAAAAATAGAATATACAGTGAAATATATAAAATAAAAGTGATAAACGATATAAAGCAATATAATCAAACACCAAGAGCAATTAACTTGGAACATAAAAGATTTTATAGTGGCTTGAATAACAATCCTGTATCCACCCTTTCTTCTGGCTAAAGGGGCTTCTCACTATGCAAAGAGTTCATCTAAATCACAAACTTGATTTAGTATGCTTACAAAATCACACCCTAGAATCTACCTGAAATTGGTCATCTAACCTAACTTCCACAATGAGTAACTTCTAACATTGGCTAGTCCCAACCCTCAATTCAACCAGCTTGAGTACACCGTCAAAGAAGTTCAAAGAAAAAATAATACAAACAATTAAAACTCAGAAATTCAACTCCTATCCCTCACAAAAATTTCACCATTCCTCCCCTCTCAAGCCTCTAAACTATCAAGCCAAGAAAGATCTAGGCACTTGTGAAGCTAGGAATAAGTTTTGGAACATTTCTTGCATACAACCTATCTATTAGGTATCAAATTCAACCAAAACTTCCCTTTTATATTTGTTTTGGGTTTAGATCTACTGTTACATGAATATAAGTCAAGTTCTTAGGCACGCATGAGTTATTTTATAAAAACAAGGCTTGCATGTAGGTGGAATGTGATTTGTGAGCATGCAAGCCTTCTTTGCTAATAAATTCACCATCTTGACGCATTTGAAGCATAAAAAATATAATTTTCTTGTTTGATTAGCCTTGCATATAATAGATAGGGATTTCATGGCTGTAGTTATACCTAAAAATTTGTTCTTGCATGTATACGTGGTTTGCATGTCGATGCTTGAACTTCAATCTCGTGCAGATGACTTCCTGCGGAACACCTTGTTAGTAAATGACCATAACGTTCTCTGTGAATGTCAGTTTCAAGTGAAATCTTCTATTTTAAAATATGCACTCATGCACCTTTCTGTTGAACTAAATTTAGTCAAATTTAGATATCATTTTCTACCTTTAATGCTTAGTAAAATTGGATGTACGTGTTTGAGCAGATTACTTGAGACATGTCCACTAAAGAGAGAATAACTCTCAATATATATATTGCATGCATTAAATTCTTATTATTCCTAAAACTAGACTCATGTGACTATCTTATGAAATTAGTTTGGCTTATTTTTGATGTCATTTCTATCTCTAATTTGTGATCGAAGCTATTTTGATGTCATTTCTATCTCTTAAATTTGAAGATATGGATAAGATAGTGCTCTGTGACGCTGATGCACTATCTTATCCATATCTTCATGATCGTTAGCCATAATTTTATTCTAATTGGATATTTTGAAACTAGACTTCCATAAATTTCATTTGAGTCTCATTCTATCCAATTCTAATATTATTTACTAGTTTGAACTGTGGTCAAACTCAATGTGTGTGCATAGGATATATAGTCTACCCTCTGGTGGTGTGTTGCATGTATCTTAATTTCTGTTTATGTTTGAGTAAAGAAAATTCTATAATTTGAAACTAAGTTTCTAAGTTGGCTACATCATAATTAATATTGATTTTAACTATAACTTGTACCTGAAAGGGGTAGAAAGTTGAGAGGGCATTTTCTGTTCTGGCACAAGCCTGAAATTCTGACCCTTATGCATTATAAGGAGTATAACATTTTCTAAAAGGCTTGCATGTAAGAAATTCTTCTTGTTTTCAAAACTAGACTCATATTGGAACAAATTAAATTTTGTTTCACTAATTTTAGATATCATATGTCAACTCAATCATGCACTTGAATGTGATAAATGGTCTATGGTTATAGTTTGTGCATATCATGTATAGCTGTGTATAACCTAAGATATGTACCTTAATTTGGCAAATCGCCTATTATCATGAAAATTAGACTCATGTAGAAATTATGTGACACTAGGTTCATAATTTTTCAGCATCAGTTGCCTTCCCGTCCATCCATCTCAATCTGCTACATGTACGCTGCATTTGCTATATGTGCATGTCATAAGTGTTGGATGTAACCATCTCGGTCGTAGCATATACCATGATATAAGTTATAAGTTAAAAATAATAATAATAGACCTAGTTGTCTAGAATCTCATATGTGTATAAAAATAATAAAAGACCTATTTGTCTAGAATCTCATATGCATATACATGTATGTGCATATAGGAGAAAGATTCTTGGATTCGTTCGTCGGTCCAGAGGAACCCGACACAAACGGTAGGTAAACATTTCCTTGTTTTCTCATGCTATTGTATTCTTTTTCTATGCAACTTCATTCATTGGAATTCTAACTTTTATTTGTATGAATATCCATATTTGAGATATTATCGATTATTATTCTATGCATATTGACACGTGCCATTGGACACATTTCCTTCTGCATAATGATTACTTGTTTTCTAGTATTAGTTGATGAGATCACTGTGAAATTCATGCTCATATATTTATTATCAGTATGTTTTTCTTTTATGGTCTATTTCAGCTGACCAATGCCCTATGTGTTGGTAACATTTCTTTACTCACTCTCAATTTCTTGAGGATCGGCTATTTCTTTCCTTGTGAATATTACGTGTAGGTAACCATTCATTGTTTCCCCTCAATTCTTTGAGAGTTCGATTGATTACTATCTTGAAATTTCTACGAGTTGATATTCGATGCTCATTTGTACATCTTATTACTTTCATAACATTCCTATTTGAATCACTTCATGCGTGGGATATTTGTTGCTTGCTTAACTATTACTATCTCGTTCTTTGTTCATTTTGGTATTACATCATTAATATTCTCTAAATGATTATATTGTGGAAATTTGACTTGCTTCGATGATTTCATTATTGAGAATGATAGTATTCTTTCATTTATTAGTTGTTGATACTCTATATTCACAAATTACGCCCTATGTTAAGTAAGCTTCACGGGTGAGTGGTAATGAAAGTGGGTCCTGGTGGGGACATGCCCAATGTGAGGATGCTCACCAGCGGGTGTATAAAGGCTTGTGTGGTTTATTGATATATGCCATGATTAAGAAAGTTTAGAATCCAGAATATTAGAGCTTAATTATTCATATTGATATTTGTTATATCATGTGGATCAATGATCATGATATGAGTATTGGCAACTTATTGTTGAGATCCATTCATTCAATTTCAAATGTCAGTGTATATTGCTTTCATTTATCCCCTCATGATGTACCTGAAACTTTTATGGCTGCCTATTGGGCCTTAGGCTCACCCTTATTATTTCTACATCCATTTGCAGGTCATACAGTTAGCAAGGACAAGGGGATCACAGCCCTCGACATAGAAGATTAGCTCTAGTGGAAATCATAGAAGGAGTTGTTTCGTATTTACTTTTGTAGTACTTTTGACTTATCAGATATGTACTAATGTGAATTATAGTTCTTATCAGACTTGTACTATATTACTGTTCCCTTAAGCTTTCTGCTATTCTAGTATTCTATGGACTCTGCTGTCAAACTTGTGATTTTGGATCTTATATATATATATATATTTCCGTTGCTTTAGTTCTACTCTTCAGTATTATTGTATAAGTATAAGAGTGTATGTAAAAATTAAGCAGGTCAACTCTCCTTATTACGGATGGGTCATACCCAATTTTTATGTACCTCTAGGGGTTACATAGCTCCTATTGGAGTTATTTAATTTAGCTCCGCTATCAAAGAGCATCTTCGATCAAGTCAAAGAAGACATAGACATGGAGAAGAATGAAAATGGGAGAGAGTTGGAATGGAATGTGGGTTATTTATAAGCTTTCCAAGTTCAACTTCCCAAAAATAAAAAATCACTTCTTGCGAGAAGTGATTTGACCAAACAAAGAGGCTAAAGTCTAGCCTAAACTTTAGGGTGTCCAGTGGATCTCGCCTAAAGTTTGACCAACTATGAGAGATCGCAGCCACAAATCAATGTGCAAATCCAAAGATATCAAGCTTGGTGACCCTTGCTAGTCAATGAACCTTGCCAAACCAACCAAAATGAAGCAACCCTCGCTAAACAGTTCTTTTGGCTCACAAAACCAAGATTAGGTGAACTTCACCAAAATTCAGAGTTGAGTTAACATCGTCATCCTATAAACTTTGCTCCAATGCTGGGGCGAACGAATCTCATTCCAAACGCAGAGTTGGATGAGTGAAAACATCAGTGAGTCTTCAATCAAGACGAGTCTAAACAAAGGAAGCTACATTCAGCAGTACTCCTCTGGTAACTGTTGAGAGAAAATAATGAGCGTTACCTCCGTTTAAGTTGCAAGTATACAACTAACAAGTTATAGTATAAAAGATATCGATCCAACGAGGAACGTGAAGTAGTAGTTTAACAAAATTGGTTCTTTGTAGATTATGCGCGACAATTAGGAGTTTATTTGCAA